>JAMZAV010001104.1:0-200416 GCA_024449915.1 Sweltsa coloradensis
TCACCATCTATTGCGTGTAGTGCATCTACTAAATTCAATAGGGAATATTCCACTTGCTATTTTATAGTTTATTTTAATTCTTATGTCTTAATAGTCACTGCACTTTTTTATTTAAAAAAAAATTAATTTGTGTAATTTAAACAAGAAGTAAATTGGACCCCCAGTTTGCGCGCCAAAAACGAGCGTGCGCCATCTTTGGACGGTACTACGTCATAACTGTGTTGAGTCAAGGCCAATTAGAAACTAAATGTACGTATATTTGTACATATTTACATACAGACGGCGGTGCTCGCCCATCCGCTCAATAACAAACACAACTCCACAGCCACTTAAACGATGTACATTTTCACCAATTTTTCTTTTTCTTTTTTCGTATGTGACAGGAGATTTCGCGAGATCATTGTGATAAAGAATTACGAGCATTTTGTCTTGAATTTTTGCACAGCCTAGGACTATCATGCTATTCTTTATCTACACTAGGCTTTAATTAGTGATCAAAGTAAGGTTTTTGTGCGGGATATGTGTCAGAACACAGAAGTGCAGGTTAGGGTTGGCAAGCTAAGCCAAGGGTTTGTCAAGTGAGTAGTTTTAGTATTCACATACCAAGGCCTATATCCTTCAGGAACGATTGGCCTAGCTAGACTGTTGTATTACAAATAATTTTCTACGCCTAGGCCTAGACCTAGGACTGTTTCAGTTTTGTTTTTGATTGCAATGTCAACTTTTCTCGTTTTCTGGCTAGGCGTTAAATGTAAAATGTCCGCCATCTGTTTACAATACTGTAGGCAGAGCCGATAAAGAAGTTTCCCCTTTGGGGAGGTCCTCCAACTCCCTATACCGCCCTGGGTTAAATAAAAAGTCGGTTTTTGGCGTTTGGAATCTAACGTTCCGCGCGACTCTGTGTGACGATTGATGGAACTACTTCAATAAAACTACGTCACTTTTCTACTAGTAGTTAACAGTCGATTACGACAAATGGCGGAAACGTCAAAATATTAAATACGATCGAATGTTGGCGAATGTTTTGGAGTAAAGTAAACTATCTTTATTAATGAGGATATTTCTGATGGAGTAGACCTAAGCTTAGGACCTAGGCCGACAATATGTATTGTTCAAGATTTCGATTTGAATGCCAAGGGCGTACTTACGTCTGAAAACTGTATTGTGGCCTTGGGCCTAGGCTACACTTACGTCCGTTAGGCTAAAACAAGACATATCTCAAATTATTTCGCCTGAAAATGTCAGTGACGCCTGCGCAACACTTTATAGTACAATAATAAATCAAAAGTAAATCGTTTTAAAAGACTAGGGCTCAGGGCTAATATTATTGAAATAAAATTAAAGTTTGACGTTTCGTCTGTTATTTGTTGATTTCAGCGTCACTGCACATCGATAATCTACTGAGCGTGTTTAGCGTGCAGTGCTTTTATTAGTTTCACATTTGAGCCGCCCTCAGCGCGCAGAGCGTTAGATTCCGTTTTGACTTGGGAGTAAGGGGACCTCCCCAAAGGGGAAACTTCTTTATCGACTCTGCTGTAGACAACGCTAGGCGCTGCTTTGTTTAAAACACCGCCGTCTCGATGTATGTATGTATGTATGTATGTATGTATGTATGTATGTATGTATGTATGTATGTATGTATGTGTGTATGTATGTATGTATGAATGTATGTATGTATGTATGTATGTATGTATGTATTGTATGTATGTATGTATGTATGTATGTATGTATGTATGTATGTATGTATGTATGTATGTATGTATGTGTATCCAGACGGCGTTGGTTCAACACAGTTCTGACGTCATAGCCGTTTTTGCCGCTCTTATAATATTTAAAAAAATGCTGTTTTTAAAACGGCTATAAATTATTGGATTATTATTTCACGGAAAAACAAAGTACATATTTGTAATCGGAACGAAATACTTCTTCTAAAAAATCTATTTGTACAGTATTTGACGGAAGTGGAATATTCCCTATTGTAGAGTATTGCTTTTTGACATATCATATAATAAATCGACTTTTCATAATATGAACTCCCTTGAAAATAATCTTGGGCAAATGAGATCATAAAAATACTGATGTGTAAAATTATCAACTTTTGATATTGAAGTATCGAATTTGACTGCTCATAAACTAAACTGTGAGCCACTTTTCTTTTATTACCCTTGTGTGAATGCACTTATGAAGAAATTGCGTGTCTGGTTTAAAACCAATTTAAACTGAGTGTCTACAGTTTACATGGTTTAAAATAAGCAACACAATAAAATGAAATACGGTTTCACAATAAACTAGCTTATCTCCTTGCAATTTTCATCACACCATAATACTACAAAAAGTTACATACAGATATTGCTACCAATGTCATATTCGTGTGTTTGGTGTCAATGAAATGTTTTATAGACACCATATCTAGCATATATCGTACACGAGTATAAAATTGCATTAATAAAACTGGGTCATAGGATGGACAAATAAGGAGTTTTTACGACTGAAATGCGGGCGTGCCTGCTGTACCAGGCCAAACCAGGCCATAGGCACGGGCTGGTAATATTGAACTGCATGGGTGGAGGTAGGCGTACTCGTCATTAGGGCTTAGTCAGTCAACAGCCTTGTTAGCTTAGTAATAATCTTAATATAACTACATAGCTTAGAGGCTGAACTAGCGAGTTGGCCGTATACAGTAGCCTAAATACAATAATACAAGGTGAACATTAACATTCTATTATTTGTAATAACTTGAAGGGGTCGGTAAGTACCGACCTCTATACTCAATGATTATAGGCTTAGGCAGCTACACGCACAACGAACAAACGCGTTTAGTGGATTAACGGATTAGTAGAAAAAATTTCAACACACGAAAATTGTCGGCCAATTCAATTGACAAAACGTTACTGTTAATCGCTTATTGTACAACTCAATTGTAAAATATGTATGACGTAATGTATGGTATTTTACTATTTGTAAGTATGACACGAATCCCAGCTGTTTGTGAAATCTCTCTCTTTTCACATTAAAAAATTACAATTTTTCGCGCGTTTGTTTTTCCCAAGTTATAATAATATTATACTTGTATTTATGAAACAAATGAAGCTGTGTCATATCCAAAAATTGACAATGGTACTTGTAAAACCAGTAGCCCATGCTGCTGGAACTCACGAACGTTGCTGAACGTATAAAGGTATACTTTTAAACATGAATTATTAATTAGCAGATGGATGTCCGTGTGTACACTGGTTTCTTAAAACTAACTGTCAACAGCGAAGCACGATTTAAATAGCTGGTGGGCGAAACTTAGCCATTTTGTACAAAAACATTTGTGTCTAGGGCTTTAGGCTTGGCTGTATGGAGTATAGCCAATGTCAAGCTTGGCAAGTCCCGAAGAATAAGTTCTCCTCATTAACTAAGACAGACTTTAGCAAATACAACAGTCGGTTCGGAAATTTACCAGTCTTCAAAAATTTTTATAAACTCCCTCTGTAACGTTCAAACTTGCTAGCCTTGCCGTGGCTTCTAAATTGGTTGTTCGTATCGTAAGTTGCAATAAAACTATACTTCTCGATTTGGTTAGTTGGGAAACACTCTCGTAGATGGAATTGTTAATATGTAATATAATTAAGAAATTTTGCGCCTACCTTGAATGTGGGTGTCCCGGGTTCGAACCCTGGTCGGGATGGATTTTGAAATTTCTGAATTGTATAAAATGTTAACAATTCCACTTGCGGGAGTGTTTCCCGACCAACCAAATCGAGAAATAAACCTTAGCTCATACCTGCGTAAGGTAATGACATTGTAAATAATTGTTCGTTTATACAAATGCAGAAGATTCGTTGCAGTACTGTTCCATCCAGATCTATAATCCAACTTCAATTCAGAAGTTAACAAGTTATCGTCTTGGTGGTCTTCCTGGAATGTGGGAGACCCGGATTCTAGCCCAGGTTGGGATGGATTTTTAATAACTGATTTGTATTAAATATTAAAATTATATTTGAATAAATAAAGAATAAATAAATTGTATTGAGAGTCTACCCACTCAGTTATATAACTGATTTTCAGTGAGGAACTGTAAATCAAAGCGACCAAGCCAACCCTGTAGGCCCCGACGCAATCGACGAGTGAGCGATAACCAACCAAAGATCGATATTTTTAATAAGAAATATAGCCATCAGTGGTATTGACAGTTTAAACACCCGCGGATCAACGCCAGAATCAACAAGGCCGATTCAGAACAACTCCGAATTTATTATGAGCTTCGTTGCTAGGACGGCTCCAAAGTCACCGTTTACAAACTCCTAAGAAAAATCAGAAATTAAAAAAACTTCTGACTTTGACGGGATCGAACCCTGGATCTTTTGCATTGGAAGAAAATGGGCTAACAACAAGACCAACGAGCCACACATGTGTTAGTGTACGTGTTTAATAAGCTCAGATACAATTACAGTGGGTTGTAACTGAGGAAGGACAATTATCAAATTCCCACCTTATGCAGGATTCAAACTCACGTTCCTTGGTGTGACACACTTTGAATCTACTCATCAACAGTATGTGTCATTTTGGACTCTCCAAAGCGCATTCTAAGCAAATTTAGAACAAGTTTATGTTCAGCTGTTGCAACAAGCAATGTTAACTTTGAATTGAAAATCATTTCAACCATGCAATTACAAATTAATATCTCGTCCGCGAACTTTAATCTGTGCATTTCAATTGCATCTAAATTACACACGGAGACATGAGTTTGATTATTTCAAGTGCAGACATCCTGTACTCGAGATTCCGTCTCTTGTATCCCAAGAGGAGAGCGGAGTCTGGACCCGATGTGGCGGCGGCGGTGGCGGTCTGAAGGTGCCCCCCCACGGGCTGACCGCTGAACCCGGCTCTCAATGGAAGCGCGACTACTTATTCTGCGGCGTCACAGGGCAACTGCCTCAGTTCAAACACTCCAATTATTTCCCGAGCAAAGTGTTTATGAAGATACGTCGCGCACGCTTACCCTTTAAACTCTATAAAATGAAACACGGTTGAAATATAAATGATGTAATTTAAAATGCATTAAGCTGAAATTCCTTGTCGAGAGACTGCAGTAATAACGTTTAGTCCAAATTCTCTTTACACGGCCTACGTTTTCTAACGTCATTTAATACAATTGCGAAATTGTGAACATATGTCATAAAAACAGAAACTAGGTCGTCAATGACACTTATGTTCATACGATTTCCGATTAGCGTACAATAATTACTATTTTAGTAACAGTCCAAACAAGACTGTATATTTTACTACTTTGGTATCTTTTTCTATTTGCTTTGGTTAACTGTACCCTGACATCAAAGTAGGCAACTTCTATAACTGAGCAGTAAGTTGATTTATCATGGCACACACAAACAAATTTTCAAGACCATGTATAGAGAGTTATCACAACATACATCACATTTTTTTAAATCCTAGAAACTATTTGTGTATAGAGCCTATCTTCCCAGGGGGTTTCTACACGGTTCAGGAATGTGTGTATAACTGTACATAATTTGTTAGCAAATGTAATAAACTTTGCACCGACTGAAACCAAATAGCTGAAACTCGAACCCAGATCATGGCGTCTATAAATATGTGCACTACTAGTACCTAATTACCTAGGCCACCGGGCAGGCCGCTGTTTAATTGCTGTAACTGACTTTCACAGCGAATAAACTAATTAATTGTCCATGCAGATTCTGCTAATATTCTGCTATATCTAGTTATCAATTTGTGGCGCTTACTCCCCACGCAAAGTCTAACCAGATGAAATTTAAAATCCACAATTGAATTCTGATGAAAACCCCAGCGTTCACAGGGTGAATTGAAACACCAATCAATACATTTTCACTGGGCAATTTGGCTATTATAGTAATTGGAATACTCGACAATTTCCTGTCGGCTGTTTTTTTTTTCAAGCCGCCACAAAGGACCTCACGATGCTTGTACCGACGTGTTATGTGAATTGTGCTTCTGTATACTTTCCAGCGGAAGCGCTGCTTGATTTATTGAACCTTAACAATGTTTAACTAATTTATATTATTATTCTTAAAAATCAAACAATTTTTGCTTAGCCCTATATATTCTAAATAAGATATATGGATAAGATTGGTAAAATCACGGGTACTTGACATTTTAAAATTATAATTTTTTCTTGAAAATTTTTTATAAACGTTTTTATATCAATATGTAATTTTATCCAAATTTATATACAAAGCAGGCTTTAATTCATACTTACATTTAATTGACACGATGCCCACAATATAACGTTAGATATCATGCAAAATGTATCACTGCTAATAGAATGACTAAAGATATAGTAAGGTTTTCTGGATGTGTACGTCGGGTTGCTGTAAAACAAACACATGTAAACAATCCAGTTATAAATGAGTCCATTAACGGAAATATTCTAAACATGTTTGATAAAAAAGTAGACATTACTTAGTTTTACTTGTTTTAGTTTTTGATGAAAAATAAAGCTGAAAGTCTTCTGGATTAGTTCGTGACAGTGTCAAAGTGAGCGCATCGAGTTAAGTAGATTGGCACTCGTAAGCAGTGGTTTACTGTATAGGCGCAACATGCACAACGCTCATACACTCAGCCCTTGCGGCCACAAGAGAATGATAAAACCCATCGTGCAAACGTATCGCCAGAATCGACAAACTTCCGTCTCCTGCTACTTATTCATGTATACACTAGCAACAGCATAGTTATGCCCACGATATTGACTAGATACATAAAATGAAGAAGATGGAATGATGGATCGACTAAATCAGTTAGGTTTTAGTATCGATTAGAAAAGATTGCAAGCTGGGGATTGGACAGAAGAAATTGCTTCCACAAATCCAATCGTAAATATATCGATTATTAGATTACATTGTGAATCGAATTTACGAGCAATCTCCGGCCAAACAAGGCTCAATAAGCTTAACATTTTTAGTGTACGCCTGCATTCAACCTCGTGGTTGAAGTGCAAGGGATCGTCAATGAGCGTCGTGATTCTCCGACAAGCATCGTGCATAAAATGTGAGTCGTAACAGTGTCTTGGTCGTGTTTCCATTGACGTCGTCTGCGCTACTCCCATTTCTCTCTACCCACCTCTTACAACACACCATCAGTTCTATACAAATCAGTACGGCGATTTCCCTAAGGGCAATGAGGTGTGTTTTATTACGATAATGTCTCCGTTATCCTTCTAGCTTCACCATGATATTTAATCAACAATAAATACATTAAATGATTAGTTAGGCACCAATACAATTATTTTCCTACATAAGGAAACTATTTCGTGACTACAAACAACACATTTCGATATCACAGGGCTCAACTAAAACTAAAAATTTGTTATTTAAATACTTTCAGCTAGTCTCATTCCACGGTTGTACAAAAATCCGACTATAAAAATAATTGGTTATGATTGGCCTACATAGGTGTAGCAAAATGAACATTGATTGTGTGGCTATGAGGCCAGTTTAGTGTTGTATTAGGAAAATATTAAACTCAGTATTACTATATATCCACTTTCAGAATATTTTACTAATAACATCGAGTATCCTGCTTTGGTACATGTGCGGTCTCTGAATTCGCATGCACAATGCATAACTCGAGTGCTTAATTCCCCACTTCCAATTACTAATGACGTCACTGCAAATCTGCAGGGGCGATAAAATCACGTTCCTTCACTCTTGTGTCAGCTTTTCAGTTAAATTGTGTAATTGATACTGAAAGTGTTGTTTAAATTGAGTAACGTAATTAAATCTTCATTAGTATTGACATCATCAATACAATTATGTCAATGAGCCTGCAACAAATTGAAATGAAGGTCTGCCATATCTGTAACAAGCTCACATTCGTTAATGAAGATAAATCCAGAAAATAGGTAGTATTATATTATCACAAGAAATCCCGAGTTTCACAGACAGATGTGTCTCAAGCGTAAAACGCGAGACACTGTTCCAAGTCTGAAACCCACCACCGGCAAGCCTAAATAAAAGTTTTCCAGGGTTTTCTTCAGTCGTTAATCCGAATGCAACTGATGAAGTCCTTTTAAACAGCCCTTGGGCATTCCCTTCACAACTAAAATAACTAAAAAATACAGTCAGATACATGAAGAGGACATCCACAAAAATACAAACATACGAATTTCGGTTTGCCTAAAATGTCATTCTTCTCAACACGTCGCATTAGAAAAATTACAGATTTACCAAATGCAGAAATATAATAACGATTTTCAAATACTTGTTAAAAATACTGTCATTGTCATTCACTGGTAAATTGCTACTGAATATGGTTTCAATAATGTTGCATTGATCTTGGTGAATGATCACCTCTAATTGCATACAATAGAACAATTTTTCCTTTAATAGAGACGTCAAATAACAAATTCATTTTAATTAAAATACACTAGGAAAACGCTCAGTTGGACGCGTTGTTGAGCGAGCACCGGTACGTGCAACACGACCCGAGTACGACATTCCCATAATGTTACATACCAATAAGTCTTTAAGGTCTTGACCGATTTAGCTGAAAATTTGTAAAATAGGAAAGAATGGATAAAATCCACCGCCATCTAGAGGACCTTGACATTATTTATTTGGGAAAACTATTTTAACTCTTGATTACTTCTAGGTGGCAGTACATAGTGACCAGTTCTTGTGCGACTTTTCGTTGCCATGGTAACGTTACTTTTGTTAAAATGTAATTCCTATCTACACTACTTATCGGATCAAAATAAAATTAACATATTCGTGACCGGACGGACATTCTAAATGATTTGGCTACCTCAGATTTTGTCGCCGTTTAGTTTTAAAAAAAAAACTTTAGATTAACTTTAATGTAACTTTATAACTTTTTGAACGATTTTGCCACAAAACTAATGGCATTCAATCGGGAACGAAACTTGCGGATGGTCAAAATTTCAACTCGATCCGAGCCTCCGTTCGACCGCTATCATGAACCAAAAAGCTGTGCGACTTTCCGTTGCCATGGTAACGGGACTTTGTTATAATGTAATTTCCATCTACACTACTTATCGGATCAAAATACAAATAACATATTCGTGATCGGACGGACATTCTAAATGATTTGGCCACCTCAGATTTTGTCGCCACTTAGTTTGAAAAAAAAAACTTTCAATTAACTTTAATGTAACTTTTTAACTTTTTGAACGATTTTGCCACAAAACTATACAGCAACCCGCCTAGGTGGTATGAACATGTGTGCAAAATGTCAGGTCGATCAGAGAAACGGTGCGACCTGTATCGAAGCAGTAACAGAAAAAAAAAAACAGACATTCGAGCCATAAGAGTCAAGTGGAGACGCTCGCTTCGCTCGCTCAATAACAGTTATGACCATAACGAACAAAAATCCTCCCAACTTGCCTCAAAACCCCGACACCTCGCAAATCCCACAACTTCTCCCCCCCCCCCCCCCCCTATACACACACACCTGAGCACGATCCCCAGGATAATAACCCTCTGTAAACACGCCCGGTCAGCTTTGCGCTACATTCAGTGATGATCCCATCAATTACACCATTCACTCATGGTCACTGTGAGAACTCACTCAGCCGCTCGCCCCATATTTCTATAACTTTTTTCTTTTTTACTTATAAGCGCCTACACGGGTTTTGGGGAAAAGCTTTGGGCAAGAAATAATCCTAGGATCAACTTAAACATTTTCATAATCCATGCGTAAAGCTTTGACATGTTTCATTAGGGTCGATGTAGGCGTACGTTTGCCTATTTTTTTTTAATTGCCACTGTCCCCATTGGTAACAAGATCAAAGAATCACAATGAAAACTTGACTGGCGTCAGAAGTTCGATCGCTTTGGGAAACTATCACGAATTCTAGGTTTTACAAGCAGAAGATTGTTGAACAAAATAGGAGACTTGTCTTTGAAAAGGGAAGTCTCAACGTCCAAGTAATAAAATGACAGAGAGCTCTTTGTTGATTACATATGTAATTATTTAGGATGTTTGTTTCGAAATTTGAATCTGAAGACAAATGTATGCAATATTAAGTTTTTAGCAAGATGATGATGATGATATATTCTGTTTGAACCGAACAGAAAGGCACTTGCGAGACCATATTCTAAAAACAGTTTCAGTTTCAGTTTCAATGCAAATTGTTGGCGATGTTTCATTATGAAATTCACTCTCAAACAATAGTAATACTTACTCTACACACGCTGATATAGTTTTAACGTAAGACATCACTGTGTCAACTAGTCAATTTATGGTGAAATATATTAAAAATATCTTTTAATGTGTTTTATTTTATTTTATTAAATATATTTAGAGAAAGAACATCTGCTGTAATATTCAGTGCACCAAATTATTATGATCATACAATTCATAAAAACAAGCAATTAAAATATGTTACGATAGTAGTTAACACCTAAAATTGTTTTTGTTAAATAATTCAAGATATTAAAAAAGACCCCAGGGGGCCTAAATACTAACTGAAACAACAACTTGATGATGATATGATGATATGATAATATCTCCTTGTTTCTCCACTCAGCAAAGTCCCAGTCTCTGCAACGTGGCCGGTTGTGCAGGAGTGTTGTATCAAACAGCGTGCGCGCGTTGACAGCATCATATTATCTACTTGGTTTTGTTTCGCGATTGAGCCCATACTGTTTGTTTTCAACACCGATCACCAACAATAAGGTTTCATAGCATGACAAGTAATAATTTGACACAAAGACAAACATTACCGCGGAATTAATCAACGTGGTTTGTATTCCCGCCATTCAATTATGTATAGCAATTCAGGGGTGTACATGGGAATCATCTATCTAAGTAATGTAGTGCCGCCGAATCTAGATGTTTAAGCTTTCATTGACACTCTTTGGAGACTATTTAACTTTATTTATTTGGGATGAGAGGATTTTATTGACGATTTATCTACCTATCAATCATGTTGACTACATGTAGATCTTAAGTTTGATTGAAGAAACTAATTTATAACACAGACAATAATGGTTTTCAATATCAAACACATCCTAGCTACCCGCTAAAACATCCTGTCACCAATCTAGTCAAGGAAGAAGAGCGAGCAGATTGGTGCTCTTGATCAGTAATATTCTTTCTCCAGCTTGTGGAGTCGTTTCTCAGTTACAATGACCACACAAAGACTAAACATATAAATGACTATTGTTTTTACGTGTATTGATACAGTCATTAACACGTGAATTAGGGACCATCTTAGCCCAACATAAATTATGCATTATATTAATGCTCCTCATTAAAATCAGGTTGGTGGAAATGAGAGATACAACTAATGAAATAATACACTTATGATACGTATTAATAAAACTAATCAAACGAAGCGTGTGGTATTTTCAACTACTTCATCAACGATAAATATGATTGAGTTAATATTTAAATGTTAAACTATGTCATATATCGCCTACGTGTATTTGCGATTTAATTGAGATGAATCTATGTCATATTACATTCGACCTACATAGAGATGCAATTAAATTTATACCAACAGGTGAATTGTAACATGGCCATCTGCAGTTAGTGAAAAAGAGGAAAGCTACGTACGTACGACCAATAGAGATACAACTAAATCTATGTATTAGTATTAGTAGTTTTAGGGCGCTTTAACAGCTAAGATTATTCGCGCCTCCAAGATAAAACAATTTCTATAAGTGTGAGTTACCACCATGTATACTTCTTTCCAAGGGGAGGAACGTAAGGGGAGACGCGGGGGGACAAGGGGTGGACAGGCCTGTGCTGGTCAGAACCAGCCACAAGCGTATGGGGAGGGCAGGGGTTCCCCCATGTCGTGGTCGTCTTCGTCTGTGTCATCATCCGTCCGTGTTGTCATTGTCGTCGTCGTCGGGAAGGTAGTCAATGGGAATGGGAAAGTTCCCCGACGACGACCCAGAGCTCGCCATTAGTTTCAGGGAGTGAAACTCCCCTTCTCACGGGCCAAACCACGAGAAGGTTGCGAGTTGGACTTTGGTGGCCCTCAACGTGTGAAATGTTACATGGCGATCTGCAAAGAGAGGTACGCCCGCTTCGAGACACTGTAGTCACATACTGTTTGTTCAGACTTGGACGTGTAGGCGTCGGGAAGCGTCGCGACGCATGTTCGTGCATATCCTCGACGTACGCTGAAAGAATGAACGCGCTATCTTTCATCGTGCATGATGGATGGTGCGCACCCTTAAGAGAGCTACGCTGTCGCCGCGGTCGCGACGATTAATTAATTGTCTTCCTTGAGGACATGGTTTCTATACACATGTCATTGCGACGAGCACTCGTGAAGTTTGGATCGCACGCAACCGAAACAGTAACGCGTTTACGCTACGCTCGTCCTAAAGGAGAGTTATTCTCAAACTTTGAAATTTGATGCTTCCTTTGATAAAGATAAGATAATAATATTATTAATTATTTTAAAAAAAAAAAACGAACTATTTAGAGAAGAGCAACATTTACAATACATTTTTTAAAAATTAACTGTAGATAATTTTCATGAACTTAAATGTGTAAATAGTGACCAATTGACTGAAAAGTAAAAAAGAATCAATGGAACAAGAATGGTTAGATTACTTAGGTTATTTTAAAGTTGATTGATTTGAACATATAATTTTCCCATATTGCTAGTTGGTCTTCCAAAGAAAATATTTTTTAAACCAACTTAGTGTAGTATATGCCGTGGTAATCACGGAAAGCCAAGAGATGGGTACTAGGAAGAAAATACAAATTTATGCATTGCTTTACGAGCCTAAAGCTTGAAATACCTAGTTATCATCAAGAAGACCCATTAAAAAGGTAACTTTTATATATTCATTTTCTTCGTGCCTTATCACCACTCATTTATCAGCTGTAACGGTTTAGATAAAGATGTTAAAGTTGAACGAGTGTACCGCTAGATAGCAGAATTATAGCACAGTACGTTTATATCAGCATTTTATTTTTTATGCTACTCTTATTTTAAAATTTCATTACCAACGTATGGTATGGACGATTCATGAGATTTTTTAAAGAGAAATCTTATGAAACACAGTTGTTGAAACTTGAAAGAAATATTACTGAATCAGACACGATGGTAGTTTTCTAAAATATGTTTAAGCTTTGGGTTCATGGGTTATAAATTTAGGAGTTTCTATTACATTAATTTCTAAAATTTTGCTTTTACGTCTTCTAGAACGCAAGCCGAAGACATGACATAACTTATAAGGTAAGATCAGTGATTATGATCCTGTTGCACAACAAAAAGAGCAAAACGCTTTGGGAGAGTCGTATTTCTCTTTTTTCAACTAAATGTAATTTTAAAAGTTTACAATTACAATTTCAATTATTACTCCCATAAAAATACCCTGATAGAAAAGCACGTACGTCATATATATCGTTGACCTGCCGTACTTTATAGACACCGCATCTAAAGTGGACTCAATTCCATTGTAAACAAGTCTTGCAGATTAGTCGGAAGATTATATTATTAATGTTTAATTTCCTCTAATACGAAATTACATGTTCGTAAGCACGTAATCCTACAGCAATATTTCGAAGATAAAATGCTGCACTGTCTTTATAGTTAAACTTATAATGTGAGGTAAAAATTTGACAGAGATGCACATAAACGCCAAAATACATTATGAAGTCCACAGCTTGCGTTCGAATCAAATTAACACTTTCAATAAAACTTCAAATTGACCAATTTTGTCCAATCTCAAACCAATATTTAACTGAATATTCCGAAGTTTCTGACCGTTTTCAAAATCACTTATTGATGTCTATAACCGCTAATCATTTAGGAATTTTCAATTTGGTTCTAATTTTTAAGACCGGCACGTAACTCCTATTAAGTTTACTCTCTTTTAGATTGTAACCTTTTTACTGACCACTCTTCAACACAGTAAGCAGATAACTGCCATCGTTCAACATTGATTTACTCAAACCGAGACATTAACCATGGTCCAACATAGTTCGAACTGCCGCGGAAAAAAAAAAACAGGAGTACATTTCAAACACAAGGGTTGCTAAAAGGTTTTCAACCGCATGTAAGTATACCTATATATTGGGTGCCAAGTGAGGCCAAAAAGTTATTGGCGGTCTTCCAACGAGAGTGAAGCATAGAGAAAGAAAACACCAGAGATGCATCTCCAAATCTTCCGTGGTCGTATTGATGTTCTTGTCGACCAGGGTCGAGAGTACAACTCCAACGTGGCTACTACTCCACTCTAATTAAAGTAAGTGTAACTTAAACCTTCACCCGACATTCTTGGGCCGGAGTCGTGCACATTTTAACCCTGGGTTGAGCGGAGTTAAGGGTTAAAGGTTAGAGGTATGAACCGTATTCTTGTATAATTTCTAGAGGGGTTAATTTCTAATGGTATATAGAAAAGATCAAACAAACGAACAAACATATGTCTACCTCTTGCCGACATCTGACTGGTTGGGGTTACCACAGGGTTAAAGGTTAAACTGTAAGAGTTAAGAGTTAAAATGTCCAGTGGTTGTTAAAGAACCTTGCAACCTTGGAAGGGGTCGCGAGTTCAATCCTCGGTGGTGTCAGTTTGGTAATTAATGTTTAATTTAACATTTTATTTTGGGCTTCTGTCTACTAATATGGTTTGATTGACCAACGTGTCGGACTGTACTGTCAATGATATTCAATAAACATACGATTTTCTGAGTGAATGAAATCTTGAATTGTTGGATTAGTTTATAGTCCTATCGACTTCAGAAAATTACTCGGCATTATTGTGTATCTATTTGGTAAAGTATTAACGTTCTTCGTGTTAAAAAAATACATCTTTTAAGATCATGTCATCTGGAATTATTTTGGTAACTGAAAATAAGTTTTTGAATAGTTGGTGAAAGGATAGTTAAACTGCCAATGAACAAAACATGCACAACTAAAGTTGTTATTGATTTTTAAATGGTTGCTTTTGAAAGAGAACACAACTTAGGGATCATGCAAATATTCAATCATCGCTGTAAACTACCTACGTAAAAAAGAATGTTACGATAATGGAGACCGATTGACCACTGGTCCAAGGATCGAAGACAAATATTAATAATTTGAGATATGTATAACCTAGATGTTAATTTATTATAGTTCATCATTCTTCAATCCAAATATGATTAGAATATGTAAAGATCTGGAGACAACAGATATATCGTAAGCCGATCCTAAGAATGAGTCAGACTTGACATTATAAAGACAACCGCAGACTTCTTATATCCTTTTAGATATGAATGAATGTAAGGAGTCAGTGATGTTTTCATTTTGTCTCTTTTTTATTGTTTTTCAATCTTGTCTACGATTGTTCACTGCGAAAATTGCAACAGAAAATTTTTGTACGAAACATCGTAGATTGCATTTCGAAAAAAACACTCAGAGTCTCTCAGAAATGTGTGCACGGACCGCATCCGTAAAACTCTAGGTGGAAACAAATGTTTTCTCCGACAAGCACAGCCTAAAGAGAAATAGAATACACAAAGTAGAACGCTATCAATCCCCCCTCATGACCCAAAGTGAAGTCGTGCAATAACATGTTACGTGTATTTTGTAAAGCTGAACTTTATCGTCTGCTTCGATAATATAATAATAAACTATTTCCGTTATAAAGAAAGACAGTGAAAATGTAAAAATAGCTCTCAATCATTTCCAATAAATGTGTGAAACGGGTCCAAAGACCTGCGACGCGGTTATTAAGTGATCCATTTCACACTATTCCTAATTATATTTTATGGACGCGAAAAAATGTTTCAGTACAAAATATATTGTAAACCCATTATTTGGATTTGTTTTATTAGTCGTATTTCTAGAATATGTCGAAATAAATTTATGAAAGTTCTTGCTGTTGTGTGATAGCAATCGTTGTAACAAACTGTGGCGACTGAGGATCGAACCAACAAACTCTTACTCGAAAAGCCCAAAAAGTAATGACTATAAGGATTTTGTTCGTATTATTTCCGTCATTAATTAATCAAATAATCTTATTTCTAGGTTACTTGGTATGTATAGGATTTATAGAAAGCTTTATTCACATAATAGTGCACACCACATGCTATTTAAAAAAAAATCATAGTGCGACAATACCACTAACGTGCTTTTTATGAATTCACACAGAGTTCCACATCACAGACAAACTTTCTACGTTTCAACCAACTTTCGGGTCTTATCGTCGTTATGAAAAAAAACTTGCTCTTCTAATACCCCACGACATACGTGCAGAAAAGTACGGAAATGTTGAATCCTGGATGCGGGCCACGTCCTAACGTGGTGATGAGCCAGGACGAGAGAAACTTGACATCGAAATGCGCAATGGATCATGGCAACCAGCCTTTAATCAATGTTTCCAATAAGAAGAGCGCGTCGAGAGAGAAAAGACGCTCATCCCTGGAGTACTCCCCAATCTCTCTCTCTCTCCCTCTCGCACGGGAGAAACACAATGAAGGCTACACTTTCATCCTGCGATTGTTGCTCTTATCCGTGTTTTCATGCGAGGAGCTCTTTAAACTAATTAAAGGCGGGAACGCGGCATTCGGCTGAGCACTAATACTGGTAAAGAAAATATGTTTTTGCAAAATGAGAACACGTACACATTGTTTCAAAGGGACGAAAATATCACGTGAAGTAGGACTAACTAACAATGGTGTATGTGTGTGTATGAGTAATGCGTTCTTTGACGAGGTGTAATTCATTAGAAGGAGTAGCTAGAGGCTGAATCGTGTCTCAAGGGACGACAAAGAGACATACATGATTATCAGCTAATGACGACTGCAACTTACATAACATAAAATAATCTAAAAACTAAAAAGCATGCTTATATTGTGATAACTAAAGTTTCAAATAAGAATCATATTTTGAAATGCAAATTAAATTTACTACTTCAATTTATTTAAAGTATGTAATATTACCCTTAAGCCGTTTAGACGTCATTAATCAATTTATACGTGTACTAGTAATGAATCGTTTAATATTTTAGATAAGCTCATGATACCAAATGTTCCGTAAATTAGAGAACACGTCTTGATTCCTGAGTACAGCTTAAAGCATTAGAAAAATAGTGAACATAATTTATAAATGTTGTATAACTTATTTATTGTATCCATAATACAAAATTAATTAATTCAGTGTAATAGTTTGAGTTTCTGGGTTGCTACTCTTTGGCCTCGGCTATTTAAAAAAAGAAGCACAACTACACATGTAGATTATTAAAGAACAAGTTTATTTTTACTAATAATTATCACAATATAAAAGAATAGACACCAAACACCTATGTCATGTATGTGTATGTAACCTATGTGTGTACTATGTAATCCGTGCCCTTCAAGATCTGTAGACCAACCCTTGTCTCCAAGCAAAATAACTCACTTCCCAACCACCAAAACCTTCTCGTTGTCTCTAACAATCCCATAATCACAAAACATTCATAACCAAACTAAACCTCAATGAGCACACCCCTCATTAAACACATAACATGCATTTTATTAAAAAATAAATTAGTAGAAGGGAGAACACAGACAACATCAAGGAATGCATCTTTAAGACAGCACAGGGTATCGCAATATAATAATAATATGCTTAACCTTGCAATAATGGTGAATAGTTAAATGTGACTTCGTTCAAACTTTTAAATTATTATGACAACTTGGATGTTGGAATGTTTGTACTTTTGTATACATGTGTGTAAAATTTGCGAGATTTGCAAATAATGTGGAAAATATTTTAAGACAATGACAATACAAATTTGCATTTGTGTAAAAAAAAAATGATAAATGACAATTAAGAATATGCCACACAAACAAGCAAACGTGTTTAAATTGAGTAACTTATGGTCCTAGTAAAACATCACACGTAGTCTGCATTAATTTTATGCTATTGCTCTGAAATACCATTGCTCTGTACCAAGAATAACAGTTTAGCAAATTTTGTTTGAAGAAACGAAAATGGTGACACGTATTTATTTTTTAATATATTCTTCTCACGAAAAAATATATATTGAGTATACTGGTATGAATACATTCAACATTGTTATTGTTATAAATAACAAATTAATTACTAACACACGATAAATTGCCTCCTATAACTACACCACTAAATTATTATCTAGAGGTAATATTAACACTATGTACCAAAGTATAGGCCTAAGGTTCCAATTATTAACAGGTTTGCCAACACAAAGTTCCAAAATAGAACGGGTTCCATCAACGAAGTAGAATAGAGGTTTGGTTCCATTTGATTGATATTTTTTATCACTAATTCAGTTGGTAGAGTTGTTTATTATTCGTTAGGCTGTTGTCGAGGCAGAAAGTAAGTCCTTGTGTTAGGAGTTTTAAAATGACGTATTGCCCTGCTATTTTATCATCAGTTTGTAATTAAATTTAAATGGAAGTAAAGTTCCCAAAAAGTTTTGCTTCCATCGAACACGTAAACAAGCTAACATTCCAAAGAGGCTTAATAAATTACGAGATAGTTGATTACTGCCCTCGAATTTGTTGTCACGTTTTCGTGCTGATAAAAAATCAATTTCAAAGTAGCCAATAAATCATGGAGAAATGTTATCCAGCTTGTATGCGAAGTTTCTGCCTTAATAAGTCACTACTGATAAAACGTTAGGTGAACCAATATTGGTATGAAAAGATTATGTTTTTGAATTGCAATATAAGTATTTTATTTGAAAAATCTCATTTACAAACATAATGAAAGAATCCGCAAGAGAGTACATAAAAAACATTCAAAATTTGTACAACAAAACAAATTGAAGAAATACATTATAAAAACTTAGATATATCAACCATGGTCTAATTAAAAAAGAAATTATGTTGAAAACATTACATATGTCTAAAAATGCACACAAAAAACACAAAACCGAAATAGCGCTAACATAATTTTTTTCATTGTTATGAATATAAGCTTTAAATTATTTTAGATTCACTACGCAAAATGCATGACAAAATTATGTAAAAAGATTCATGTCTTCTGAAAATGGAATGCACGACTAAGTCATTTTAGATGGTATTGTATGAAAACATTATTTTAAGGTAACCATAGACAAAAAATTCTCTAATTATATGAGCAATGCAATCATTTCCCGGTATTGTAAACAATTACAGTTCAAGAATGTTTTAGGGTTTAGTGTATTAAATAAATATTCAAAGTAAAAGAATGAGTTAGTTATAATGTTTATAGGGATGGAACATGCTGCTCTAAAGTAAAACTGAAAATAAAATAGATCTAAATGGACGTGTAACTAATTAGAAGAAAGTTTGTATTCTCAGCTGAAAGGTTGTTCCATAATAATGCATATGAATGGCTTTGCAAGTTGCAACTAACTCACCACCGGAAAACTAAACCAATTAAAGTGCATTTCAAACGTAACGACGTGAGTATGCTAATCCACGCCAGTCAGTGGCAGGAGCGCGCACATGCGACAGCGCAGCAAGATTACTACAATACGCTCCACTGAAAATCAGTTAAATACAATTTATTTATTTATTTTATTAAACTCTTTCAAGGTCTCTTATCTGACTCTAAAAAGAATTAAACGATAAAGTATACCGTGTCACTATTTACAGTGAAAATCCCAACCAATACTAATTACTGTGGGAATAAATAAAATAAATCGCAATTGGGAATTTCTACCCGGCACCTCCACCATTTCCTTAAACTTTTTTCATTCATGACCGTTAATCCATATTCATAATTAGTTATCGTTTAATACCAGTTTATATACAGCTCAAACAAAACTGACGTCACAGCTTATAAATTCGATATAAATTCACGAGCTATAGTAATATACAACGAAAAACTCCGCCCCATCTCTTATATTCGTTCCGTTCTGTATTCTATTTTAAAGTGAAATATTATTTTATTTTTTAATGAGATGCCCTACGGTACTTATCATAGGAAACAATGAAACGTAGTTTCATTTAATAATATATAGGAACGATAGGTTATTTGTTAGTAATATTGAAGTATTTATTTATTATATATCTTTTTTAATTTGCATTTAATTAGAAGGAATAATAATATGTGAGCTTTATTTTTGAAATTTACCTTTTTTAAAAATTAACATATTTTTGGTCGTTAATATAATAAAAGTTAGGTCGCAAATAGAAACAATTCGGTTGCGATTTTAAGACTATTCATATTTCCCTTCTGCATCAGCAATAGATCATATTTTCCGAACTTCTGAACTACAAAACATCTGCTATTATTATTTTACATATCATCTGAATTGTTCAAGATAAAAGTAAAACATTATCTGAATAAAAACTTGATGACTTTATTGTACAATATATATATATGATTATGTAATGCCTGTCAGAGAAATTTAAAAAAAAATACTTCCAAAAGATGGATAACTATTACAAAAAAGTCCATCGAAGTTAGCATACCTTTTAAAAGTCGACCCGGCACCTCCACCAAAACAGTGTCACGATAATCTATACATTCTGGTATGCACAGTATGTTGAACCATCAGCAAGGTGTCTAATAGTGCGACACAAAATTTTAATTATCGTGCCTAGATATTGATTTCTTAGGTATGTTATCAGAGCTTAAATCCACCTAGAGAGTGAAGAAGTTCACACGAATAGTGTTCTCAATCGTTGTAACCACATACTATACTATCTTACACGGTTACATCTTTTGTAATGAACAAGTCAATCTGTACATCATACAGAAATCAAATAAATTAAGTTGTTAGTCCACGTTTGCTAATCAAAAACTGATACTCTTACCGCCAGTTAGTCGTAAGTCCATGCTCTTACAAATAAACAATTTGTACAAGGCCTAATCTTAAAATGTTCCAACGAAAAACAATACACATCATTCGTGTTTTCAAAAGAAACTTAAATGATAGAAGTTAAATTATTATAACCAACTATGAAATAGCGGATTTAATTTATGAAAAGCTCTAACATTGGTGTTTCAAGCAAAGGCTAGCTAGAACCTAATGCACTGCGTTTTCTGTATTAAACTTACATTTGATAAAAGTAGTCCTACAAGAATTATTTTCTTCTGGGCTAAATTGTACGGCTCTCGGTCCGCGAGGCAGCTGATAACTTGTTGAATGGATGACGACTTAAATGGTGATGAAAACGCGCAAAGTAAACGAAATGGTCGTTATGTTCGATTAGAAAGACTCCTCCAGTCAGCTCCTCGAGCGCAGGGTAGTACACACACGCGTACCTCAAACCAAGGGACGGGACTGCTTTTGAAACATTAATAATGATTGTGAGTGATTTGTTGTTATTACAATGTAATGCAATGAATCTTATTATATCGTTAAAAAATCTTCTTTAAGACAAAACAATAAGAAGTTTTCGACGTAAACCCAAACACTTTATCGATAGTTTTAACTTTTAGTTTACTTCTTGGACTAGTTTTAATCATTTGTAGAAAATACTCCGCAACTTAAACTCCCCTAAGTACAGTACAACTCCAACTCGCTAATGCACAACTTGCTACCGTGGGTTTCTTGTGGGGGGTGGTGGGGGGGGATCTCGAAGTCGGGATATCTGCACCCAACGGGCCGTGGTTCTCGAACATCTCGAACTTGCCCAAAGTTGAAGTTGGCCGGGCGCAAAGTGACAAGCAGCCCCTAGTTGTCGTGTTCGATACAGAGGCCGTCCGATTGTGTGAAGACCAGACACATTTTGTTTCAATCCTACCGGATAAGCTCCACTGATTTCGAATCGCTACGTCTTTAAACCGTCCAAAACGTCCCGAGCATACGTGAGCAGTCATTCAATTTATCCACACAGCTTTCATCCGCATTCAATAAACGCTCAGACGTGGCAGAACTATATCATCCGAGTTCCAATCTCACTACGAAATATTCTTCCACGGGTGCATTTTATTATATGAATTTCACTTTGTAAGCGATTCCAAACTAACCGAAAGACATGTTAATAGCGTTTGAGCGAACGATTTCACAGAACGTTTATTACAGTATAACAGTTAGAGCATAAATCTCCCACACAAAAAGTCTGCGTTCCGACCACCAACATTTTCAAAAGTGGATGGCAGGTTCACTTCTATATATACATAAACGAACGCTTAGACTTGTGACAGCTATTGCAATGAAAAGCGCTTTCCAAACAAACAATTCGTCTTATTTCCTTCGTACCCCTTGGTCCAGCCTTTATACAGTGGTCGCCTGTAGGACACGAGCTAATGCACCTATTCCTATACGCCACAGTAAATGATGGGGTGTGATTGTGGGGCATGGTCTAGACAAGTGTGGGAGAGAAAAAGACTCGAAAAACGTGTTTGGGGTTTCAAAATGAAGTAATTGGCTAGGAACTGAGATATGTGTGGGGAGGGAGGGGGCGGGGGGGGGGGGCTACACGGAGTGAATTTATAGTACAGAAAGTGCTCAAATGTAGTCAATTTCTAGATTTGTTGCTGCAGAGACATTTTCTTAATCAGAATGAGAGCCAATATTATTGCCAGGAGGGTTCAAGTCTGCCACGTATATTATGCAATTACGTAATTGTAAATTGTGATAAGCGAGATGGCAAGATTCCGAGAGTAGCAGGATGAAATATTCTTGTCACATCCACCTCGATTAGTGATATTTGTATTTGTCGTCTTATGTGTTAACCTACATGTTTCATCTAACGCACTAACATTCCATATTTAAAAACCAACTGTGTTTATGTGCAAACAAGTTCGTAGGGGTTTGTTAATTAAAGTACTAAGTAGTAAATCGTTGTTAAACGTTGTCGTTGTTTTAATATTTATTTTCTTATTATAAAGTAGTATTTTAGAATATTGAATATAATACGTAACTAAATGTGTTGATCAGTAAATAAAATACAGAAACAAAGCAGGTACTTCATGTGTCAGCCTAGTTGCGAGGAATGGCACAAGAACGTGTTATAAATTGTACATTTTCCCGTTGTACAGACACCTCGGTACAACAAAATCAATTAATTTAAAAATAATAATGAAAGCCCAGTGAGCTGTTAAAACGTAAGATGCTTTCTGGTGTGATTTAATTAATTAGTGATGCGTTTGGATGGTGGGGAATACCGTATTTAAGTTTATGAAGATGCGTAGGCCTGACGGTAACTACCTACATAGACGAAGCTAGAGCGTGTATGTCTTCATGAGCAAAGAAAACAGCTGGTAAGATGGATAGGAGTTGTAATTAGCTTAAGACACATTCTGCTGGTAGCGAAAGTCTCTTGCATGAAGTGGATTCTGCCTCACACACATTCATCCACATCTGGAAGCGAATAACCCGCTTCACTTGTTTCCGAGCTAGGCAACCAACTAAGTAACTTTATGTAACTTAGCAATGTAGAAGTCCTTTTCAGTTCCCAACTTCTGATAAAGTTAGTGTATTATCCGTCCATACGTCTTTGTCAATGACACTGTTTTGTTCCCTAAGAGAAAGCTATCACAACAATACGACTTTGCTGCTCTTCGGCTGTCTTTTGTGGTCTCGCTAGTTCTTCCGTTCCTCAATGGGCGCCGAATCAAGCTTAGCAAGGTTGTTAATCAGAAGAAGAGCCCGTATTATTGTCTGGAGGGTCCAAGCTGACTGCCCCTTCAGAGATAATAAAATCCAATCTCGTAATTCTAAGGAAACTATCGGCAATCTCCTCGAAGCAATATATCGCTTGTTCGAATCCGAGGAGGGAGAGATAAGACGATGCATAAAGATGTTTCTTATCGGGCGACTTTGTCCCGTTGACAACATGTTTACAGGGAGCAATACGATTCTGTCCGAGACTTTGTAGTCTACCTCTTTTGAGTTTTGATTGAAGATCGAGCGTTGATTAGGTTCCAAAGAAATTAATTTTAACAGTTGGTGAAACTTCCAAGTTGGCTCGTATACGTGACTCTTATTGATTTTCTCTGTGTACATTCGAACTAATCTACATTCCACATGCTTTCAATTAAAATTTATTTAAAATAGTAAAATCACCACTTTTTAATACTGTGTCCAAAGCACCATATTCGGAAGACTTGGTTATCAAATGGTAAAAAGTAAGTCGTTGTAATTACAACGCGTTGGAGGTAAAGGGAATTGCATGTTAGGCTTCTTGTATGCTTTAGTTACACAATTACGAGCTAAAATACGATATTCCACTTCCAAATTTAATTCACCAAACAAAGCGCTTGGAGTTTTGGTCTATGTGCAACATAAATACAGTTGCGAGTCTGGCTTTCTCATTTAGAGCAATGCCGAGCACGCGGAAGAAGGAATTGCTTTTTATAGTGACAAATTACTATACCACTGAATCAGAAGAACAAACGGTGTTCATGATAAACCAGCGATCGTTTTCCGTTTGTTCTCCGAATGTAGACTTCAAATTATTTAGTAGTGGCGCGTTCTCTACGAGTTCAATATATTTCAAGTCTTATCTCATTTCAAGGTAATCTCATTCAAAATTCATGACGACCAATGAGATTCTTGTCAAAGTTGGTGAAGTTGGTAATAAGTCATTGGTTTGTCCCCATTTCTCTTCTGTTTCCACGTCTCTAGCCCGTGTGTATGCGCGGGAACTTTGAATGAATGATTGCCAAAGTTATAACGGAATACGCGTTTCTCTCCACTATACGTCATGATGTATGGTTTGTGAAGCCACGCCGAAACAACAGCTCCACCTCGGACTTTATAATAAAAAACAGATTAAAGGGTTTTGTGGAACGGCAAAGTACCACAGAACTTAATTAAACTGTGATCATAATGTCAACGAGGCAACAACAGGAGTGCTACCTGAGAACAAGTTTCAAGTTAAACGTGAAGTGTGGTAAGAAAATAATCGATATTTGTAAAATAATGTTACAGAAGTTGCCACGCACTTTATTGTATAAGGGTATTAAATCTTTATACGTAAGTTAGTTCATTAAAAGTTCACGGGCAATTGAACCCTATTGAGTAATGTGACTATTGAAACCTAAACCATCTATCAGCCTGGAATTAATTCTCCACTTAATTAAAAAATAATTTTCATTAAAGGAGAAAAAGCAATTCGAAGAAGATGCAACGTCCAAAATTACATGCTTTTTGACGTGGCTGTCGTCTATACAGAGTGTCGTTCCATATATAAAGCTAATTATTAATTAAATAGGATTTCATTTTTACTCTTGTCCCAAGCAAACCAAGGAACACATAGAAATAATATATTATTGTCGTTATTCAAAGTATATTAGGGAGCGAAGCCCCCCTATAAGCATTTCCTTTCTATTCTACTTCTTGTCTGTCTGTGCGTGTGCCACGTCTCACGGTCAATACCAAACATGTCATGAGAGACACATTAGTAATTGTTTTTGTTGACCTGGGGGTTAGGGGGCGGGGTTTATCCACCAGAAAACCAGTATAATTGTAAACTCGGCACCTTTACCGTTTACTTCCGTGGGGGCAAGCGTTTTATAAAAACGGTAATCTAATATTGCTCCCTCTTATGGATACTTCCGTGCCCATGTTATTTTATAATGTTATTATCCATACACACTTCACCCACCCTTCCTGCAGTATTTGTATTGTAACAACTGTTGAACAACAAACTTGAACAAAAACAAATACGAAGTTAACGAAAAGGAAAATAAAAAGTAACGTGTCTATACTGACCACAAAAAGGGTATACGCAACAACTTATTTAAAAACTTAATAACTTACTTTTTTTAAGTGTTACTGAAATAAATGTTTTTCTTGTGGTGATGATTGTGGTAATTTGACGTACATGGGTTAGAGTGTCTCTAGTAGTCAAATACCTAACTGAACATTTCACTGTGAAAAAGATAATGTGGCATATTTCCCTAGCAAATAAATCATTTATCTCTTAAGTTAAAACAAAGGTTGGTAAGTTGAATCTTGTGGGACCGAGCGCGCACGAGCTTAGACCTACATTGTAATGGATGTAGGAAGTTTAGAAGAATGTACTGGGCCCATGCTAGGTTGTCGGTTATAACTCTTGTGCTAGAGGAAATTACATTCGTATTGGGCCCACCACTAACCGGCGAGGCCCGACAGGTCCGGCTTACGTGAAACTGAAATAGACGTATACTTTAATTTATGTCAAGAACTTACCCCGAGTTGTAGCCATTTTTAATCAAACGCATAGAAACAGGTTTCAGCTGTGGATAAATGCCCATCAGAAAAGAGTTTAGATTCGTTTAAAACATTTATATCTACCTAGGAAAAGGTCATGATCATGTGAAAATATATAGCGGCATATCATGCCCGCTGAGCATACGCCTACTCTTATTTGAAGATAAAATATGGTTTATTGTCTTGTTGAAGATAGAAATAAATCTAGAACAAGTACAGTACATAACAATTCGCATTTAGTACAATAACTCTCAAACTTTCCAACAGTTCATCACGATACTTGTGTCAACGTGCGATAGGTACAAAATATCGTGCAAATGTGTTGCAGATTTCTTTATGAAAGGCATTGGTCGACAAATATGCTAACCAATGTGATATAATTTACGATTGCGAGAAGAAAACTTCGACGCTAGAGATTTCTTTCACGAAAACTAAACGACATTACTTTCGGTAAACAGTTTTTCATTTACAGCAATGTCAAGTTAGAGTTTATAAAGTGTGATTTACGTTGCTCATGTGTGTGACGGATGTCCTTAAATATGCAACAGCTTATTTATGTCACTCACTGCCCTACGACGCCTCGGTTATAAGAATTAACTTTCACGAAGAAAACTGATGTAGGAAAGTAAAGATGTAATAGAAAATGAAACACTTTGCTTTGCATCACAAGATATCGATGTTGAGCACCACGCCAGTTTGCAAAACATCATATCATAATATTTGTGTGAATTCTGTCTGTAATAAGCAGTTATTTAATAATTAATTATACTTAACACTGCTCTTAGGTGGGAAATTCAGTTTTTATTATGTTGCAACATTTCGAAAAGTTTCACACACAAAACCTTATTTCCCACCTAAGAGCAGTATTAAGTTCAATTAATTATTAAATAACATATTTTACCTGTTGTTGTACTAAAGTGTGTTTTGAAATGTAATAAGCAGCATACAATCATGGCTTTCAGGTTGCCAAATTTGTTGCAAAAAATATTGTATAATAGGAATCTGAATCCAAAAAATTATAATGTTTGAAATACGTGTATTTTAAAACTTATATAATTTTATAAAATATTGTTTAGAACGTAATTGTTACAACGAATGCAGACATCCATAAAATCAGATTAAACAAAAATTAAGTTTTATCTTAAGAAATATCAATAATCACTTTTATGGATGAGTTACACAAATGTTATTAATATTTGCATAAGAAAACGGTTTTAGGCATTGTTAAAAACTGTTGTAAATGAATTTTAAAAAATCGTTTTCACCGCGTACATCAGAATAAAAGAAATGCAAGAAAATTCGAAAAGTAATGGTAGGCTATATCAAAAGCCAGGCCCTCAGGCATATGGAACGAACTGAAACCACTGCTGGAAATTTAATCGAGTTTCGAAAATACGAACCTACGGATCTAAGAGGGCACGAAAATTCAGTTTGCGGGCGGAAAGTTTCGAATTGTGGATAAGTAATTTGGTTAAACCAAGCACTGTCGGTGCGCTCCGCGATGGCTTTATATTGATCTTTGAAAAATCTTAAATTAAATTCCATCTCTGGTAAACATTTTGGTTTATTAGCTTGGGGATACACTTTACTACTTCTCGAGAAAGTCGTACTAGGTAAGAGTTTCATTTCTGAGATCACGTGATAGTCGTATTGTTAGCGCCTGCGCAGTTACTTCCCGCCGCAACATTGTATATATAACACAGCCTTTCCAAACCACAGCCGTGGTTTCGTGGTTTAGTAGACAAGACTCGAGACAACGAGAAGTGACTTGGGACCCATTCGAAGCTGACTCATTCGTTTTAATGTACGGCTATATTATGATTATTTTATTTTAAATTATCATTAGTTCCATTATAATATCATGCTGTAAGTTTGAACTCTATGTTTAAAGTGTATACAATAAGAATAAATAAAAGTACATAATTATATAATATTATATGTTTTAACTACTTGGCTTCATTTCCACGAGAAAGCGCAATAACCCCTTGGCCCATATTATTTATTTAGTTACATGTGGTTTTCTTGTTACTTCAACAACAACAAACGACGTCAAGTTAAGAGTATTTTGTTAAAACACATTAAATATTTGTAGAACTGTTGGTTAGTAAAATACAATAAATTCAAATCCTTAATCAAGAACTATTTTTGTTAAATTATCCCAGAAGCGAAACAATCTTTAGTCTGGAGAAACAGTCCAACAACACGAGTTGATCAAATAACATGCGCGTCGAAAATCTTCATCTCAGCACGTTACTATAGTATAAACTTACATAGTTAGTACTTGATGTCTATTCTAAACCGTGGTCTAGCTCCTAGCTTGAAACGTTACAACTTACATGTAGTTTAGCTCTCCTTTATTATCTGCGATTATATAGTTCAGGTCTGGCATAAAGTTTAATCCAATATAACACTACACAAAGTTCAATGTGAATGTCTAGTTAGTCGTCTGGATGTGTGTGCACGTGTTCTATATCGACACTCTTCTAACATTATTTAGTCGGGTCCGGCATGTCAAGCTCGACACCTCATCTCAATCATTCGCTAGTTGCAACACCGGCTAACTCCACTTGTCACTATAGTCTCCCACCCCTTTCTTTGTCCACTCCACTCTTCTCTCGTTCAAATCTTCTTCCACCTGTTTCAAGGTATACCCACTCTTCTGCTTTCCTTCAACTGAATGTCTGATTTTAAGCTAACGACGTATCGTAATTGAGTTGACATGCAATGGTGTGTTGTATAAGATCATTGAATATGGGAAATTACCCTTCTAGTCGTATGATTTCAATCTTAGCGATCCAGCTACACTTGACATGTTCAGCCTGTTTTACCTTTAGTTTATAATTTCCTTCTTTGAATGTTTCCGTTTAATTGCTCTAATGGGTTTATCGCAGTAGAAGGCCAGAGATGGAATTCAAATATTAAGTGTTATATGCCATATATTCTACAAAACTAGTGAGGGGTGTGACAGTGGTGGTCCTAGGCACATTACCGGCATAGTCACATAACTGTACGACTCGCAAAAAGTAATTATTTATAAAGAAGAAATAATTTTGAGCAGCGAAACTAATTTTAAAGAATGATTTACATACAAGTACGACTGTATTTCACGTCAGAGAACTGTTGTATATTTTATGAAAAGCAAGCACAACCCAACTTTGCACAACCACACATACTCTTTCAGCGTTACCTACATACCGCATCACGCATCTAACTTTCATTTCATTCATACCCAGACCACCTCAAAGAAATTCCTCCACTCCTCCACTTCCACCAACCCACTACCCCACGCAAAGTGCATGCTTCAAATAAAAATGCCAGTGGATCGTGAGATCTTAGAAATATGTATGTGTGGTCTGCATATCGAATGTTAGATGGTGTTAAAGTTTGAGAAGTTGTCCATATGTAAAAGACTTCTACTTGCGGTGGTTGGGATTCAAAAGCATTTCTTTCACAAGCCCTCTCTTCGTTCCAAAACAACATTCTAACGTATCTACACAAGGAGTAAAGGAACTCATTTATTGTTCGATGTGTGATAAATATATCAATATTGAACACACACAGTCTAATAACGCATGCTACAAAAAGCTGCAAAAAATACGGCCTACTTACCGCAATGTTATAATCTTGTTATCGTGGCTAACATTTCTTAGGCCAGATACTGAAATCGAATGGCCACAAAAATATGTTGAGTAGCCCTAACGTATCCATTAAATCGCTACAAATGTCTATGTCGTGTGTGGAATTCGAATCGACGTCCCTTAGAAAAGAGTCACAAGATTGCGTACAACCAAGTGTGAGGCAATAAACGCCTGTTGAAGGCACAGAATCTGACGAGAAAGGTTAGAAAGATGCATGGATCATCAACCACGTTAATAATTAAAATGTAACTAAATTTGCTCAATAAATGATGGAAAAGAATACCCGCAAGGCCTGCTTCAAGAAGTCATCTCCATTTAGGGAGCCCACATAATAATCACTTTTATGTTCGTCCGTCTGTGTTTATGTCATTCTCGATAAAAACCGAATACTTCGCGCGATAGACATACGTTTTTTTATTGGCCTTTATAGGAAGTTATAAGATTATAGATAATGTTTTTGGTAAACCTGGTTCAGGTTGTATAGATGAAGGTGGCTATCCCCCACCCCACCAAAAAAAATCAGTACCCGGCACCTCCACCGTTATTAAATGCAAGAAAAAACGACGAACATATTTTTAATAGACGGCTAAACAAGCGTCGGCAGCAAGAAGATCAACGCACTGTGAATTATTTTATTTTTGTATTCTTTTCAACGATTTGTTGGCTGCTTCGGTCCTGCTTTTGAGTTCTCCTAGACCCGTACATCATAATGGCGATTTTTAGCGCTACGAGCAGAGAAGCTATTATTAAATAATACTATGTGTCACATTTAGGGGCCAAAATTACCAGCTGCGATCATATTATGAGTCTTGTTTAATTACCTTGTAAGCTGCCAGTATCAAGATAGCATACATTTCGTTCTATCTAACCCACCGTGAAGTGTCCACACCAACAGAAGTAGAACACTCACGAAGCAACGAGCTCATCCAACTGATCTTATCGTTCCAATGACGACGCTTCCACGCATGTGGTAAAATTCAACGACGCCATTGTGGGCTGAAGGGTGGATTACAATACCAAATCAAGGATAGCTCTATTGACCTGCCTATATGCACAAGGTCCTAAGCAGGGCTTAGCGTAGACTATATCGTTTGGTTGGTCACTAATGAACTCTAGAATTGGTAGGAAATATCCACGACGCGTTCTAAAGGCGATTTCTCACAAGGCAATGTCGCTTCGATTGACCGCCCAACTCTTTGAACACTCCATTCAGTCTTATGTTCAAGCTGCCCAGAAAATGTTCCACGTCCGGTAGTAGGCTGTGCCATTGGACAAGATTTAAAGGCATTGGAACCGAACCAACTATTGACACAAACATTTCGACGTGGAATTGTTATAGACTTATCGTTATCGATCAGCGATTGACGTGTTTATTACAGTCACCTATAGGTGTATTTTAAGAGATATTAATTATTTAATTGTGAAATAATAAATTGGGGAACGGTGTGAGAAATACTGGATAATACCAAATCTTGTGTACATTCTATGATAGGGAAGTGTGCTACTTAAGTTATCTTCACAATTTGCACAATTCGATACAATGAGTAGATGAAAGATGAGTATGTAAGACGAACGATACATAACATACGTTCCTCAAACGGGATTCGAACCACGACCATTTGGATTGGAGCTGTGCGTTCAGACCACTTCACCCCAACCGTGTGAGCCACGCTGAAGGTTTGGACTTTATTTTATTTGTGTATTTCCCACCAATACTAGATTTTAAAGATAATCTACTATTTTATGTCAATATAAAATAAAAAATCCACATATTACCTGACATCTTATTTCCGTCGTATTCTTGTTGGACATTATATTACTCGCCACCCTTGCTGTTGTAAGCAATGGCTTAACATTACGATAGAATGCAGTAGAAGCATCATTCATTGGCACCACCCAGTCTATTATCTGTGATTGGCATCTAGCTTGCTTTTATATCTGGGTAAAACGTTTAATCCCAAAGCAACGCCTTGTTGCATAATTGTCACCTAGAGGTTGTCTACTTATAACTTTACGCTTCAGTAACTGGGAATTTCCAGGACATCTTCACTCGAAAGAACTCCATTTCAATTTTGCCCCCTTGGGTATTTTGCTTTGAACACTGGAAAAGTTTACCGCTTTTTAAAAACCGAAAGTTGTCTCTGACTAAATTCTGTTTGTACGTTAAACTTTTGTACTTCTTGCGTTTTGCATTCACAGGACGGTCTTAAGTACGTCCCTTTATGCTAGCGATCTTCAGTCGTGTTGCGCCAAGTTTTAGTGACTTGTGCGTACATTTCATTTTTGAATTAGACATGAGATATAAGTATATGAATATAATTGTACATGATTTTTTTTTAATCATTCTTTTGTAACGCGAAAGCCCCTGCATGTATGTATAGGGAATAAGGTAAACTAAAATATATTCCTACAAAACGTACGATACTTACGGTATAAATAAACCCATTCATTATTTTGTAGTGACATGTAGAATTTCTTGGCAGGCTCCATTGGAATATTTTCCATATACGAAGTCTTTGGTCGGTTGAAAAGATCCATGAATACTGTTCAAACTTTTAGTAAAAGAGGAACTCTTTTTTGGTTGATATCTCGGCGTTCTGACATCAGGTAACGAGGACGTTGGTAAGTTTTGCAAAGCGCTCTTATGCAAAAAATACAGTCGATTGTCAACTAAGGTTGTTATTCTGGAGATATCACGATCAACTTGCAGAACTTCACAGTTAACAGTGTTGTTAAATTTGTTTACCTTTCATGTTTGTCGAGGAGGGAGGGGGAGGGGAAGGGGGAGAGGGAACGGGGGATTGGAGGGAGAAAAGCTATCTTGTCCTCAATTCCGGAGTTGACGCGCGCGTGTTTTGCTCAGCAGCGTCAATGATGTGAACGGTCAATTCTTGCAGCAGAAATGGTTTATAATAGTGGGCGTAATGAAACTCGACATGTTTAGTTTAAGATTTAATCTGACACATGACGAATAGAATCACGTTTTCTAGACTTTTTCATCTTAGAATCATGGCTGTGATAATAGTGCATAATGTTAAGAACTCTTTTGTATAAAATGACGAAGTTTCAGCAAATAATTCTTCTAATACAATGTTATAGAGGCTTTTACGTATGCTCTCAGAATTTGGTATTCAAGTCTGCTCGCTTCGCCATATATAAATGCTGGATGCAACGTTAGAATTGTGTTGTAGGCATAGTGTACAGTTCAAAATATTTAAATTATTCACAGTTTGACAACAAAATTACAGCATAACACAAAGGGCTAAAGAAAGTAGTATATTTAACATTTAAATTGTGGTGATTTATATAAATAGTCTTAGCTCACATGATGCAATGCCATTTTTCACATTTAAAACTCGTGTATACGCTCATTTAATCATCATTTAACATACATTGTCTGCTTCATTTTAAAATGAAATAGAAAAGATCAACATTTTACCTATTTCAAATTGTTTAGGATATTTTTATTTAACAAGAGACAAAAGCCTACTTTTAGTACATTTCGTAAACATGAATCATTGTAAAAATCGTTTTTATTTAAAATTTAATAATGTCTGATAGAACGAGAATCCATTTCGGCGCTTGCATAATGTTGATATTTTAACAGCTAAGAAATTAGTTATTGTCGCAAATAAATTGTAAATATTTGGACGGCAACTTATTTCCACATATAAAAATATACTCTCAGCACACTCACTAAATTAATATTTGCAATTTTGAAAAGTCAAAAACCGCTCGTGTTGTAATGCCCATCTAACATTAAAATAGAACACATAAGCTGTATTAGTCCAGTAAAGCCTACTGATCGCAAGATAAAATAGATGATTAGTACAATTTTTGATAGGATAATAAGAACAGAAATAAGTGATTTTGGAAACCAGCCCTAGCTGTGATTGCGATAATGACGGGCGCCTTCTGGTCTCGCAGATATATTCCTGCTCTCAATGTTGATTGTACCGGGTTCAATTCCCAGATAAGTAATATTTAAAGCTACTTTACTTACGACTGCAAGAACACATCAATAGGTTTCAGCGTAGAAAAATAGGCTTAGTGAAGAACCATGCATGAATTTATAGCCGTAATATGAATTACCCATGAAACGTTTTCCTCAACTGAAAATTATTCGATGAGCAATACCCCATTTTCGAACCATAATGCCATTAAATATTTTTGTCAGTTTATCACATTGAAACGACGGCAATGTTTCCCGCGTTGAAGGCGAAGATACACGTTGTCTCCTATCTCTCATTCGTTCACCTTTAAACGCTCCGAGCTGCGGTCACGTTGACTGTTGATGTTACTGCCGATTACGCACGATCGTCCGAGGCTGGTACATGTCCAACTAAAGTCGAGATCCACCTCTAAACGTTAATACTCTTTTAGGGACAGCTGACGGTACAGTGTAATAACATATTTAATTAAGCATGGCGGTGCAGTGTAAATCGTGCCCCCCCGTCCAACTCGATGGGGGGTCAAGGGCGACGATTGGAGCGCGTAGCAGCTCTAAGCAGGAAGCTAATCAGTCTAGCAAGGCCTCTCTAATGTCTCTCTGTGTGATCTAGGTCGGCAACGCATCACGCACTATAGGGAAAAGCTTTCATAGATTATAGATAATACACCTGCGTTCATATGATTGTCAATAATACTGCTGCCCAGCGAATAAATACGTGCCTAGCAGGTTTCAGCTTCATACCATCGTAACTCATATAAAAAAAACTCATTAAGTTAATATGAGGATAATAATTTATATCTACTGGTGCATTTGTAATATTTATATTTATGATTTGTACGCAACCGTCAATGAATTAATAATTGGATAATTGCTGGAAATGCTAACATTTAAAATGTGTCCACAATACAGTCGATGGCACATAAGGCTATACATACGTGTAAAAAACGCATATTTTTAAAGAGGATCATGAATATTTATTATTCGTTTCTTTCAATCCTTCGCTGCCTTCAAGTTTTGTATTACCTTGTGCACGTATTCGAGATTGTGTGTTCCCCATTTTCTATATTTCATTTGAATTTGATTGACGTAACGCATTCAAAACATACATTTCATTATTCGTCTTCTAAACACATTGTTATGCCAAAATGAAAGATACTACACACGTCCGTCATATTCCGCCAGTTTTGAACTATTATCTCGCATTACGAACACGTTAACACTATGAGTGAGCGGAGATGCAGATCTTTTGTTTCTTTTACGTAAACGGAGAAGGGTTTTTAATTTAACTTTTGAAAGCAAGCCACGAGTAGCATCTAAAAACTCGTGCATGACAAAGGAAATGAAAAACGAGTGCGTGAATGCACTGAATCGAGACGAGTAGACTAAGAACACTGCCCGAGGAAGAACACTAAAAACTACACAGTGAGAGGCTGGGAGCACAAGATAACGCATTATCCTCTAAGCGGTGTATTTCTATGAACAAGTGTTGTAAAACAAGCACTACATCCACGAATAATGTAATTGTTTTATTTAATATAATATGAGTTAACCATTGTAAAATATACTAGGAAGGGAAGCTTCTCAAACGCTTTTTCATGCGCGTTGTTGGATGAGCGTAATTAGTGCATTGATCTGCCATGTGTTATGCAGATGGTATTTAAATTGATTTCATTTTATTATATATATATATATAAAATTATTATATATTATATAAATATATGTATTATATAAAATTCCGATTTTCATGAGAAATAATTTTTCGATTGCACTCAAATTTCACATGAATATTTAATTTATAAAATTAAGGTTCTGTGAAAAAATCATTACAATCGGATAAAGCATGTAGGTGTAATAAGTCGAAGAATTTTTCAAAAATCGAAAAAATCGTAAAATTGCGATTTTTATGAGAAATAATTTTTCGATTGCGCTCTTAAACGTGGCAGTTCTAAGTTCAGAGACTTCGAAGGCCTCCAGAAAATTTCATCGCAATTGGAGTATCTTTTTAACCGGAATCGTGATAACGAACACACAAAAATACAAACAGAAAAAAACATTCCTGATTTTTTTCTCCAGTTAGTGGAATGGAATCTTCGCTACGCTCGCTACGCCCATCAATAAATATCAAATTTGTTAACTTTAAAAATGGTCTTAATTTTAAAATGTGTTATGGGGTCAATTACAATCAACAAAAATATATACATAACCATGCAGGCTTTAATAATAGTGTATGTTCCACTTCCAAATTCCAATGATTTCATCTATTTGCTACTGGTATCGGTAAAGACAAATTTGTAAAATTTGTAACAAGGTATTTTGTAATAAAACTTTTATTTTAAATATAAGAATTGTATTTGGAAACAAAACATACTTACTATTAAACACTTGGTTAACGATGAGGCATATATTGTTAAATACTAACATGACGACAAAAAAAACGAGAAGCCTTTCCTAGTGCGTTGCCTCCTCTACTCCAAATGAAACCGTCTGTGCCACCCTGAACTTGTCTATATACCCAGCGAGATTTGTCCGTAAACGTTTACACTCTGCTCTACCCTGTGAGAGGCTGCAGAGGGCAGTATTGTTGCCCTATATTGGCCTTCCCGCCCAGTGGGCGGGAAAATAACAATAAATACAATACCCTTTGAGAACTTTACGGTAACATTTACAAAAAGATAATTTATAAAACGAACGGTACATTGAAAGTTGTCAACATGGCAGAGGAAAATATGTTTGCCCATATGTTTTTCGATGTTTTGTTTTGATAGTTCGGGATGTTTGTTTTATACGCTTTGCTATCGATACTGACCCATCCTACAAACAGTAACTCCCACGTTTAGTATTGACGATGGAATTTTATTGGATTGTGGGAGATAAAGTAGAGTAGACAACATAGAGAACACGGTTTGTAATGAAACGAGAGATGAGGAAATACGTTTCATTGGTATTTTGAATCTAGTATAGAATTAAATAATATAACAATCAAAGTCATATTTTATGATTTTATGAATTCGTATATCAAAGTGTGTTTGGAATATATATTATAACTTGTAGAATCCAGGTTTAGTATTTTAGTATTGACCATGGAAAGTATGTCAAGTATGCATTGTAGGTTTTCATGGTGTATCACGGGCTGTTGTTTTATGATCGTATTTTAACAAGTAAAGTGCATTGCACACCAACATACATAGCGGCATTACATACACTCAGTATTATTTTGTAAACAAAATAAAATTATAAGTGCTACACTAATTTAGTGTGTTGTTGCTCTAAAAGTTTCATCAACTTAATTAGTGTGTTGTTGTTAATAGGAGAAAGAATTTTTTTTTTCATTTTAAATGAAAAAAATAAACCCTAATAACTAAATAATAGAACAGAATATAATAAACTATCATAGAATGGTAAATATTAAGAAGAATTGTCCGAAAGGTAAAACAAAAGTGCACAAATGCAAAGGAAAATTTGCAACACATTTTCAAAATGTTGCATCACAAAAACGTTACAAATTTGATAACACCCTCTTCGCTGATTTGTTACTTGCAATTTTGTCAGTCTAACTGGTAGCTAGTGGTACCATAGATGAGTAATCTGTTGAAAGAGGTGTACCCTTCTTGGTTCATTTGCCTACTGCTATCTGTATAGCGAGGGGTCTGGGCTGGGTAGCCATGGATTGGGCTGGCCTGGTTGCCGGCTTAACCTCAATTAATTGAAAGTGCAGGATACAATCAAGGCTTCTTAACTATGTGACATTGTTACCATCTGCGTGATTAGATTAACTCCCAATCTAAAAAGAGTTTTCCTGATTAGAATACAAAAAAGCTGAGATGGATGTTCGTGATCCAATGATTGAAACAGTAGTATTTCATGGACGGAAAAAGCCCAGCTGCGTCTAGAGGAAATAGGCTTGGCTAATTGTTTGGGAACAATTGACACCAAACTCACAGAAGAGCATGCAAACCACTTGGCCGCTACACCAAGCAGTTTCTGTATATACTTAATGTCCTTATATTGTGTCCTCATCATTAGGCTATTAGCTATGTATAGCTTCACACCTACGTTTATGAGATAAATGTTACTGTCGCGACAAATGTGCAACAACTCGTTTACACATGACAACATTCGATTAGTATTTCCAGTGGCGAAAATTCAAACCGCCGCTCCCCAGTTTAAAAGATACCCTCACGTTGTAAAACCTACTATATATGTCATTCTTATTTCTGTTCAACCTGTATCATAATAGTATAAGTAGGGCCTACGTAAAAAGCACGGTTGGCTACAATGTTTCTGATCAGATTTATTTCTATATACTTGGTATGAAGCTTGGTTCAACTTATGACCTTTGGCTATGAAGCGGGAACAATTATTCCACAAGATCACCAAGCGACACAAAATATAAAATGCCCGAGTTTTGTGCGTATATGCAAGCCCTAAGCATGGTTACTTGTTAAGATACACAGTTCCCTGACTTCTAGTTTTTCCGGAGTGAAAAGCCCATTTTTCAGTCTGAAAAGTTTGGGAGCTGAGAAAACAAAAAAGTATTTTTACAAAGAACGCCATAATTGGCAGCTTGTTGGCACATATAATTGGGGTCCCAGGCTTTGTCTGCACAAAATATTTGATTCAATAAGTTTTTTTTGGGGGGGGGTGGGGGGGGGGGAGGAGTGGTAAATTCCATGAAATATGAACAATTTCCCTGACTATAACAGTCTTTTCCCGTCACTACACTAGTAGACAGACTGCTACGTAAAAAGAACATGACAAACGCCGTCCTTATCGTTAGATAATTGCACATTCAAAATTGAAGTAAACAAGTTCAACTCAGTAATTGATGTATAAATGATGAGCAGGAATCCAAGCAACACAGGTATTCAAAGAGACGGAATACATTTCAGGCAAGGAATTCAGTCATTCGAAGTTTATGTCAACTCTGTAATGAGAAGGTCGTTTTCTAATATTAATAATATATTATGTAACTAACGCAAATCACGTGATCTGTTCAAACTTAAGTTAATTGAAGTCAAATTAGAATGGAATAATGCAAGAAGTTTCAAATGACACTTAAACTATAAGAGCTTCGTACCATGTTGTGAAGTGCGTGTATTTTTTGGGTTTTTTTATTCGAGCATTCACACCTGTTTCCTTCGTTTCTCTAACGGGAAATCTTTAAATAATATAATGCGCAACTTAATAGTCTTATTGAAGGTATAGCTTTAATTTGTGTTTCAGCCCCTCATATCGCTTGTACCGCTGTACATTATATGCTCACTGCTCAGCATGAACTAATAATAATATGTCTGCACATTGCACCAGCACTGTGTATGTGTGGTTTATGCTGGCTTCCAAACACGCAAACGTGAATGCAATTTAAATTGTATTATTAATGCTTTCTACAAGAATGCAATTAAAATTAGTTACAAATAATACATTTTATTTTCATGACGTTCAGTCATCATTGCATTCCTCTATAACAATCCCAACATAACGAATTGTGATAATAGAAAGGTAGAGTTTTCTCGAAATGAAAATCTACAAGCCGCCAAATTTCTTTCCGTTAATTTACACTTTGCGAATCGATCAATATGGTAAATTACCACCAGTCATAGCTTCCTGGTTAACATGGAGTGCGCCTATTAATCTAAAGTGAGAAACAAAAGACGCCACCAATAATGTGAACCACGTAAACCTCGCTCGTAGGTTGTAGTCATTCTGGGTGGATTCAATCTCATTTATTGGGTTTTAATGGGCATCGGAGCTCGGCAATCTCGTTTTACCTCGAACACGAGACCGACTTACTATAGACGTATCTGTACTATGTATTGGAGTTTTGTTCCACTAATGATAGTGCAATATGCTTCGTGATACTCGCAGTTTACATCGCTGGTGATATAGAAAGCCTCTGCTTAAGGCCATTGTAAGTAACTGCTGCTTTACTGCCACTACAAGAATTGATCAACACAGTAACTTATTTGCATTATTGCTTTAAGCATACATTCATTGTTGTTTTAAAAACCTTAATTTATTAAACGAGGGAGCGGAGCGACTGAGTGTCTCCATTCAACTCAAACGGCTCTCATTCTGTGATTCTGTCTGTCTGTCTGTACGTCGAAATCAGCCGAACCGCTGAAACAGATTGCGCTGAAATTTTAAACAGACATCCGGTACGAGTTTACTAAGAACTGTTAACAAAATCAGCTTGATCCATTGCGATTTAAGCCTACAATAAATAAAAATGTGAATTTTAATAATATCAATGGCATTTGTCTTGTAGCAGTTAGCGGGACAAGGTTGACGTGGCCTGCATGGCCTAGTGGTAACCATTTAGCCTACCGCACGGATGGATGGGGTTCGATACCCGTCAGATCTAACTTTTTTATATTTTTACACCCACATATTATTTTTGAGGGGTGTTAAATGGGAAATAAAAATTAGGTGATTTTGTTTTATCTTGGAAATTTGTTAATGTTTCACGCAAATACGTTTGAATACGATTCACATTTTGAATGTTCAATTTAAATAATTATTGTGGCAAGCAGAGTGAGTTCCTGTAAGGTGACCAGACGGTCCGGTTTTAGAAGTCAAAACACTCGGCTAACTCACTCGTTTTACAACGACTTTGGCGTTTCCCTAGTTAGTATATATAGATGATAATTGATAAGTTATATACAATACATGGCCGACATACAATTATTTACTAGCGGTTACAAATTACAATGATCTTACTTCAGTATTATGAGAGACGTTTGTATTTGTGAAGTTGGAAAGGAATTGACAAATAAAATTATAACAAAAAATAGATGTGTATTTATTTTTATTTATTCTAAGGATTTACAACATCTAAATTGCTTTTGGATGGGATTAAGCTGAAAATAATATGGATCAAAACCCTGCTTGGTAGAACAATTGAGAATGGTAGAACTGATCCTTGTGTGTTTTATTAACCAATCAACTTATTTTATTAGTATTGCTGATCATTTTTCAATCCCTCACCCCCGTACAGTCCTTTCACCGTTACTTCACTGATTAAATAAAGTACTTCACGTATACATCATTCAAGATAATATTTATTCTATTTTTGATCTATTTTGTTATCCTTCAAAAATAAAAATACGAGAATCAATTCAGTGTCCATACAGTTGAGTTAACTCGTTGAAAAAAAAAAAAAAACGTAGTTAGTGGATTTTGTAAATAAAGTAATATTTACTATGCCCTCGATGGCAGAATGTAGTAAATTCTAACCTTAAACAAATATTTGAGGACTGCAACGATAAATTTAGAAAATCTCCTACAAGTCAATGATATTTTTCTAAAGTCCTACGTACATAAAACTTAAGCTTCTCCGTCGAACGTGACACAACAAACACCATTAGTGTCGCGCCCGTGTGAAACACCCAACTTGTGCAGCGAGACCCTTAGAAAGCGAGTCGGAAGCGTCTCAGTCTTCTGGGTGATATCACATTCGTCGGATGTACAAGGCACAATAAGTCTTGATAGCACAGCTTGCACGGGGAGTGGAGTAGAGTACACCGGCTTGCCTAGGATGGGACAATGAGGGTGTAATGAAGTAGACGGCGAAGACGCAGGTATCACCGTTGCACGGCTGGGTGAGGGTTGGTGAAGGGGGGGGGGGGATGCCACAAGGAACAAAATACTATTCATTCCATTATTAGAAACAGTCGCAAATTGGCCTGGAACCGAAGCAGAGAAAAATAAGAAATAATTAGAAATATGGTTGGAGAGTACTTAATAAATAAATTGCCGAAGTAAACGTTTCCAATTTATTTTACAGTATTCCTTTTCTACTAAACAATTCTCAATTGAAGAGTATGTGAGAGTCTAACGGAATCGACATTAACAGGAATGATGTAAAATAATATAAATCATTTTGATGCTGACCTATATTTAAAATTGTACATACAGTTTATAATAACTGTATTTAACAAAGAAGGTTTTAAAACTGGACGTACATTTTTTTAGTAAAAGCACCTTGAATGCCATTGAATTTTATAACATAATCTGTTGTATTGTGATTTTTGGTAGTTTTTGTATTTTTTATGTTTGATTGGCCCTACCTGTCAAACAAAATCATTTAGAACGAATTTCTATTAGTATATATTACAGAAAACCAATTTTTATGACCATGATTTATTTTAGTAATCAGCTTCATCGCGATTACCAAATTGGGCATGACAAGTCGTTACGAAGCGATTCCATGTGTTTCAACCCCATTTCTATAATAAAAAGGGGGGCTTATTGGATGAGCGAAGCGAAGACTTCAATTTCACCGACCCCCCAAAAAATTTAGCTCGGGTGTTTTTTTTTTTGTTTTTTTTTTTTTTTTTTTTTTTGTTTGTTTTTTTGTCTGTTTGTTAACTCTCTACCAGACAAACGGCTTATCCGATCTTGATGAAAATTTGACAGGACCTTCGAAATCTCTGAACTTAGAGGTGTATTGTTTTTGGGTACAATCGAAGAAATATTTCTCATGAATATCGTACTTTTACGTTTTTTTTTCGATTTTTAGTGCGATATTTTCGTGACATTTGGGCCAATTCTGACCAAACGGGTTGGGCTACAACGTTCATATTATACATGGACATTAAGGTTATGGTGATGTAGTACCTTTTGAAAGAAAAAGTTGAAAAAGTTAGCCAGAATCCATAGAAATAAAGCTTTTAATATAAGTTTTTTACGGTAAATAATACCAATTGACAAGAAACAAAAGAAACTTGACAACATTCACCTACAATGCGTAGGCAGCAAAACAAAGCACTTGCAAAAGTAAAGATATCCCAAGCAAACTTTAAACTTAAAAAGCTCATCCATCAACGCGGCGGGACTTCAGCGTTTTCCTAGTAATTTATCTGCAGAACACGATGTGCAGGTAATAAAACAGTCAATTTCGAAAAATGCAATAAAATCGTAGGAGGGATGAAGAACAAAGAGTTTGGAGAAGTATTCCCTCTTCCTTTCTAAGGGGTGTGTTAGCCCAACCCCAACCACCCCTCCACGTGCTATACCGCCTAGCTCAGCTTCAAGTACTTGCTGTTGGTTGGTGTCATAGCAATAAGCCCTACAAAGTGTCATGTGTCAGTACCTTCCGCTCCATACAAGATGTTAATCGAGCTAGGAACTTAAAGGATTACACCCTAATGTCGTCAGGAAGTTTGTGTCTACGAGATCCGAGAAAGATTTAGCGTCTCAAGCTGATGCTGACGTTACACTGGCTCATCCAACTGAATGCCACGGCGGTGTTAACTTTGTGGCTATGTCACTGTCGAATTCATGTGTCACGAGCAATAGTTGGTTACAATGGCTTGTCATAAACAGCGGATGTGTTATGTTATTGCAAGGTAGTTTAACTAGCTGATACTTGAGATATGATATGATTAAATTACAAAGTAGATTAATTACCCCTGAATCAACTACAATTTTTCTGTGGTTTAAAACCTTGCTTAAAATTGTCAATCAAGTTTTCTTGTAAATTTTCAATTTCACAAGTAGTTGTGAGAATTTAAGCCTGACTACATACCTAGCTTTATACCTTGCTTTATTTATTTAGGTTTATAGATTTTGTCAAAATCCTTAAAATAAATACATAAACATACATTACATTAAATAAAGTTTTTACACAGAAGCTTTGTTTTCTACCGATTTCGATTCTGGGATTTCTAAACTACTATACACGTGTGTTTATTTTTGAGAAATGACACGTAGTAAGCGTTAGTTCATAATGATCATACTTATGAATTTATCGTGAAGCAAAAACAAATACCGTTCAGTATTGCACCCCTTTGGATTATAGAAGTTAACAGTAGTAAGTATGATAGAAGATTGAATTGGTTTTGCCATGAACCCTGACTTTTAAGAGCAAGCATTAAAAATTAAGTCTAGGACACCAGTAGCGCATTCACGGAAATTGAATTCACGTTGAAAAGGATATATATTTTTAATGCTATGGAAGTACGGACGTCAGAAATAGTCTGCGAATGGACATACCAAAGTGCTTAGATGTATGAATTGAATATACAGTCCGTCATTCACTAACTTGCACATTTTAATAGGTAGGGTTACGTTAGCAAAAACTACGCATAAAAGTGAAAAGCCAAAATTTAATTGCATGGTAACACTAATGTCATAAACTGTATTAATTCAAATTAATAAATAAATGCTATACCTAAATAAAAATGTTGAAACAACATCTTACTTCGATTCGAATGTTGTATTTGCTTTGCATAGGGTAATGCGAGCTAAATGTTTTCTCTGCACGTTTGAATACTGGCTAATATAATAGGAATTGGGATCTTTTAGCACGTATATTTTTTTTAGATAGGGCCTACAATTTGTTGTTATGCATGATATAATTATTTATATTATCTAAATGAGCCGAACTCTTCAGATACAGATACAAATGATACAAAAATATATTCAAATGCAGTTAATTGTACTGTACAACACTGTGCAGTTGTATTTCTTGTCCTCCATTGTATTTTTTTTAAATAATTGTATGGGCTGAACATAAAAAACTAACATTAATAAAATGCGTTATATAAGGCGTGCATATTTTACTAAATTTGTCTAAACAAAACAAAATAAAACAAAACAAAACAAATACAAATAATATTATCCCGAATGCTCTAACTAAACACGACAATATGACAGACCAAGACGGAAAAGAAATGATCGCTTTGAAATAGCGCATTTTCGCCCACCGGTAAAACAGAGAACTACAACAATATAGTGCGGGACAGAAGTCAGGAAATGTCGGTCAGCGCTGTGCCGGTAATTGGCACTCTCGAGTGGCACAGCTTTGTGTTGCGAGCACAAAAGAAAACACACCTTTTCGCTCGAACCCATTAATAATTCTTGGAGGTGTAACTTTGCTGAAACTATAACTCGTGAGAAAATCAGCGACCCGAGTAAAATTTGAATTAAAGATTAATGGATTACACACCGTGACCTTGGCATGCGAGGTGACGTGCGCAACCATCAATAACGGTGATAATAGTCATTGTGGTGAAGGCAGTGAGTCCTCTAACCTAATTAAGTCGAGTAAAACATACAAATAAATAATTATGAATAATGTTTTAATTATTAAAATAACATTTTAAAACAATTTCTCGGAAAACCAACATATATTTAATAACATGTTAAAGTGTAATTCCGGAAAAGCTTTTTGTACTTTGTGTCTACGTTGCAGTGTCAAAAGTTGCTTACGACTCTCGATTCAATGGAACTTATAAACAATGAATATGATCTACTTGGCTACCTGAAATATTCTACTAATAACTGCACTCGAGATAAAATCAATTCGATACTTGTTGTATATGTTTTGTTATTTTATGTGTGCATACAGTTACGTACGTACGTACGTCAGTATATCTAAATTTATAATGGCATTGAAACAAAACAAAATAATTTTACTAACACTTATTTTTGAAGTATAAATCAATAAATATGTAGATACATTCTACAAAGCCAGAAATTAGCTATAAAACCTATTTATTTATTTATTTATTTATGATTATGTAATGTATGTCCTATGTTGAAAAATTTGATTTACGAAGTAGGACAATAAATCAAAATAAGTACATAAATGCACAAAAAATAATGAACTGAAGTTAAACTATGAAATGATGACATTACGATAACGTCGTCGCAAAACGTCGTATTTCGTCATTTTGTTCATTACTTATCATGGGTGGAAAATAGTCTAGAATTTCTTCTTACACTATTCGGATCGCTACACAGAGCAGACATTTATTTGCCTCTATCTATACCCCCAGCATACTCGACGTTTACTGATACAGAATGCGTACTAAAAATGATTAGTTTACTTTTCTATTCGCACACCTTGGAAGTCGATCAAATAGCTCTTTGGCGTCGGCAGTCCCAGAGGGGTCGACTGTCTCTAAGAGAATTCAGGTTCAGAGCGGGTGGCTGTGATGTCCACGTAAAGTTTTTACGGACTTACCTGGGACGTAAATTGTGCATTGCGTCGTGTCCCTGGGGGGAGGGCGTCGCGACGCTCAAAGAGAAGAAGGTGCGACGCTCCGCCTCACCGGCCGGCCATCTCAGTGGAGGACGACAAGTACAAACTGGAAATAAATAAACAAAAACTTAATTACCATATTGCGGTCTTGGTACACAAGTTAGATATTCCGCTTGAAAATATATGTTAGAATTTGAAGGAATATTTAACACGTTGATATAAAAATTGTTAAGGTAGTCCTTTAAACTCTTCTAAAGGTGTAGAGGACTAATCTGTTTGCGAATTATAGGCGGACAATGAGTTCAAGGGAAATTGGGTTTCAACATTTGAGCACACAGAACAAATCTCACAATACTGTTATCGTTCAATACGACTTGAACCCTAGGCTAAGAGCAACTTACCTCTACGTTTGACATTAAGATAAGTGGTGTGCGGTTACCAAGAATTTCGGTTCAGGTCAGGGATTTGGGAGCCGACTCAATACTCAAAAAAAGGTACTCGATTTTCGTGAAACAAAATATGTACATAAAAAAACATTAAAACAAATTGGGGATGGTGGAGGTGCCGGTCCAGGATTTACACATTTTATTGGTGGAAGTGCCGGTCCAGAATGTTTAATTCATGGCTTATTGGCCTATGCAAAATGCCATTCAATGAAAAATATAAACTTCATAAAATTAATTGGGAGAAATTCATAATGTAGTATTCTTTACAAGTAAAATTCGATATCAATTTTTACACGCAGTCTTAAAAAGGCGTTCCCTTTCCGAGCTGACTCTCATTGGAATTGTAGAATGTAATCAGATCTGCTGATATATTGTCAATGTATTTAGGGGTACCGGAACATTTCGTACGGCTAAGATATAACAAACGCCATTTCTTGTAGTATATGGGGGTGTATGCATGCCAGAACTTTACGTCACGGTGTTGAAAAACAACACCATTAAGTAGAAATAAAACGAAATTTACAGTTTTGTGAAAATGGTACAAGCCTAAACCATAAATAAAACCTCCCGAAATGGTATATGTGTTATACGGGCAAGTGCGGTGAAGATTCCTTCTTTTTGAGCCAATGTTTCCACACACTTATTCGCGTAGGAAACCGTCTTTCACTGACGCAGTGCTTCTTGTCAGGACTCGAACATCAGTAAGTACTATATACTATCTCCCACTGAGACTTTTCTTCTAGCAGCCCGACATTCACAATATACGTACGCCTATGAGAAAGTCTTTCGAAAAGAATAGTCTTGTCAATTGTGTAATTTATTTCAATAATGCTCAATTTTTCTAAATAATTCCAAAAATTTAATTACTGTTTCACGAATACTTTTCGAGACGGTCGTATTGGATCGTGTATATGCGACCCTGGTTATTTGTTTTTATAATTTATAACTTCCCAGAAAAATGAGGGCATGATCGTTTCTTATTATACATTAAAAATACGGTTTCTAGATTATAACTTATGTATTAATGTACTTCCCTTACACACACAGTCATCAGGCTCTACTGTTTCTCTTTGTGAATGGGAGGCCCCTTGGTATATAGTTCCTTTCAAAGCCACTAAGCACTAAGCAGGGACCTTTGTGTTCATGAGCTCATTTATTTCAATATCTTAGCTCCATGACTGAATAGAGACTTGTATATTTAGTTAGTTAGTCATGAAAGAAGATGGGGAGCTTAACAATGAAACGTTTTGTCAAGGCTCATCTGTCGGCTTTCATCTAGCTGGGGACTGTGTCTACAAGAAACAAAGTCGGTGGGGATTGTTGTTGTTCTTCCTACCTCCGCCGGTCAGGCGTGTAGAACCCCTAGCAAGCAAGCTAGAAGACCGTGAGTTTCGTCGTATTTGCATACGCCTTCCGGAACACCGTGAGCATCACATTTGGTTACAAGATTAACTACGACTGGCTGTGTTTACTTTCAAGGGTGGTCTCGTCCAAGCCACGTTGTGAATACCCTATAAACGTGATTTCGGTTGCGTCTTGTTCCGTTCACTGAGCTTATTCAACTCTACGGTCACGGACACGATCACTGACATAAAGCTAAACGCTCGATTGTGCGTGGGTTTACTTATTTAAGTTTGGTGCAACCGTGTGAACAAAAACACCCTCTGAAAAGCTCGGAATCTCATCGGGAAACCCCAAGGGCTAACCATACCGTGCAAATCTCCATTCGGAATGTATGTATCGAGGTTTTCCACCCTGAACACCAGAGAACACACGGAGAAAGTATTATGAACGCACGAGCGCAGTGATTAGAGTGCGCTGCTCGGTCGCGCTAGGTTGTGAATGCCAAGAGTTTCATTCTAGCTTCAAACACGAAGGAAACACAAGCAATGATGGGCTTGAATTGGCGTGAACGCGATTTGGAAACGGATACGGGAGTCAAAGCGTTCAGTATTATGTATTTTATAAGGGGAATCAACCTTTTATCGAACCACTTTGTTGTGCGAGTAAATTATTCAATGTAAAACTATGTTTGTTATACTTTTCAGGCGGTTCTTGACAAAACCACGATTCGAAAAAAAATTAATATTCCTCACTTTAAAATATAAACATTACAAATAATTTTTGTGATTGATCGGGCAGTTTTGTCACGGTGCTGTTTTTTACTGTCAACGTTTCAAAGACCATGTTGTCTTCTTCATCAGGACTTAAGACCGCAACAGAACAGCCCGATCAATCACAAGCATGTCGTCTGCGGGTCGCGAGACACTTGAATGTTTTATTACAAATTAATGATGTTAGATAAAACATGAACACAATAAATCCGGGGGGGGGGGGGAAATAAAAAGACATTCGTCAATATTCGGCATGGTTGTATATTTTACTATTTACACCGTATCATGTTCATGTTCGTATCATGTCGTTTCATGTTGTCAATAGATTTAAAAAGTTGGATGAAAACATTTTGACATGAAATTTATGGCGAATGTGGATGATACTTTCCGCTATTTTTTAAATTTGTTTAATAAATCCAACACATTGTGTATACAAATGTCCTTCTGTATGTCGAGATATATACCACAAAGTGATTTGATCGTCTTATTTAAATTTATTGGCAATATTATTATTAGCTCGCAAACCCCTTCTTTTACATGGAGGGGCTTGAATAAATTTCAGCAAAATGAAAAGGTTTTTAAAGTAGACTTTTAAGGTATTATTTGTGACACAATCTGCTTTGTGGAATGGGTCAAAACATCGACATTACGTAAAGCCGATCCATAATTTAACGATAGAACATAAAATTTCACATCTCACACACTAATGATAATATAAAAAATTTTTTTTTTTTTTAACCTTGGGTGTGTGAAACGAAAATACTTTTGGTTACGCAATTGCAATACAGTTAAGTAAAACCCTTTTATTAGATTCCTACAGTACTAGAGCACAACTTTTAGACTGCCTAGTGCCTAGTGCCTACCCTTAGCATATATGAACACACCAACTTTACATTTAGAATTAATGTTGCCGAATTTACTTACACCCGTGTTTACAGTAGCAAATAGGTTTAGTGACTTCTTCGGAAGTGATTGCATAAGAACGTTCGTTAGGATTTCAAATTCAGTTTGTTTTCTACATTTCCCATTCGAAATTCACAAACTCTAAACCGACTCGAGTAGAGTAAACTAAACTAAACTCCGAGCCTGTGTTGTCGGGAATGTTGGTGTATTAGCTTGTCTCATGTACTACGTAAGCTTCTAGGGAGGGGCCAGTTGTTGTTGGCAACAGTTGCAGACGAGACGAGCCTGTGAGATTATCATTAGAGCATTGCCAGAGCTCATCTCAGAGCGCCATCCCAGGTGCGTCATTTGCATCACACTCCGCTCGCATTGCATGGCGTCAACCACTAACTGCGTAAATAATAATTAGAACGCTAGTGGAACGAGATTAGGTGACGTGAGCTAGACGAAGACGCACTAGATTATAGAAACAATATTGCTTTACCAGGGAACAGTTTGCAGATTGTTGATAGTTCAATGTAAGTTAGTAATTGGTAACGACGTTATAGCTTCATCTCAAGCCCATTAATGTCGTTGTGTACACATTTCAGGTATTAGTATTAAGCGTCACTTAACGCACAGTTTCATGTTGCAATATTCCCCAAACCAAACATTACGTTAAAAATATATCCAACTTAAAGGGGAACTCATTGAATAATGTATTGTTCGTGTAACAATTAGGGATGTCGGAACGTTCAAAATTCGAACTCTAACTTAAAAAAAGTTCGAGTTCGAGTGAAAAGAGTTTGAAGTTCCGATTTTTAAATTTTTAAATTTACTAATTTGTCATTATGAGCGGGCACCCATTATTTGACATGTAAAAAAATGGTTCTCAGTTAACAGTTACAAATTTAAAACAAAAAGTTGGATGGTGGAGGTGCCGGTTCAGAAGTTACATACTTTCTTGGTGGAGGTGCCGGTCCAGACTTATCACCATTTTTCCTAGCTGTTTGATATTCCTTTACGTTCGGTTCGGTTCGAAATTTTTGTGAATTTCGATTTTCAAATGAATATGAAAGTTTGAGTTCGTGTTCGAAGTAAAAATAGTGGGTTCGCACAACCCTAATAACAATTATTAAACCATTTCCAAAAAAAAATACGTTCATCAGTGATTTTAAAATATAATGAGATGTTAAGCAAAGTACCAGTGAATCAGCAAGAAGCATTTCTATACTTTAGAACAGTATTGAATAGTCTACGTAAGAATTACGCATATTCAAGAGTGAGAGAGAGAGAGAGAGAGAGAGTACATGGAATCACATTGATCAGAATGTGATTGATAACTTATTGAGGTCCAGACGACAAAATTACTTACGCGGCAAGTAAAGTAAGAGGCCTGGGTTCGTCTCTGGTGTACACCACTGTATTCAAGTAATTCTTATAACAGCGTAACGTAACTATAAACCCTAACTTGACCTGTTTATGAGATTACATGGTATTCTAGACGCAAGAAGAGGGTATTACTATTAGGATAACGAAACACTAGACAGGCCATCTTGCTACAGTCTGTAACTTACTTGAGAGCTTACAGGCTCTAAGCTCTCGTCGTCTAAAGCTTTATCCGTGAACATAAAAAGAATTTCGAAATAGAAACAAAATGTCTATCTTATTGATATAATTTTTTTCAATAATTGTACAAATACGTTATGTTGTTAAATGTCATAATCATTTTCTAAGGTTGTTGAATATATTGATCTAAATTGGCTATAAAGCGTGCCTTTTGCGTAGAACAGCCGTTCCAATAAAATAAAGCAGTGAGATTCTTGAAGGTTTTCTTGGAATTTATAATTAACCGTTGAATTGTTCTGGTTGCTCACTGGGTTATTTCGTCGTGTCGATGTGGATATGCCACCAACATGGGTGGTGAAACGTTGAGCTGCAACTCCACATCGACACGACAAAATAACCCAATGAGCAACCAGAACAATTCTACGGGTCGTGAAAGCCTACAACATATAACCGTTGAATTGTTTTCGATCTGACGAAATGCGTTGAAAAATGTTTCATTAATAATATGTTTTTCGATACTAGGGAAAGACTATTATGTCTTACAACACCATGATACGAAATATTAGAAAATAGATAGAAAATTAAATTGTAGGTTTATTTTCGCAGGTTGTGTGCCCACTTCACATAAGTTTCAAGAAAAACTGTTCAAATTGGTTCGTTCACAACAGCTGTTCAGTTTTAAAAGAAAAAGGTTATAGACCAAAACTATAGAAAATTGGGACAATGTCCAATTATTTCGTAACAAGTACAGAATACACAGATAAAAGTTAATTAGCAACTAAAAAAATATCGATACAAAGCGCGTCAGTAGAGAACTCAATATGTACACGTAATAAGCAATTAAAGAATATAGGGAACTAACTATCTAAATGTTCTACATCCGTTCGAATAATAATTCGTAATCGTGTAGACGAATAGAAAAATAATATTATGCAGTTGTTAAAAGCTGAACCAACAACGAAACTTAGTTCATGGATGTTTTCTTGTTGATAAAGCATTATTTAATCATGTACAAATGCGCCCGTGGCTAAACGCGTTGAGATCAGTATTGCTGTTTGTTTTCCTCAAGAAGAATTAACAAATAAAACAAAAGATAATCTAAATAAAAAAAACTCTTACGAAGAGTGAACTCGAGTTAATCAATTAAATCGAGAGTAGAGCAGAGCAAACTGGATACTCCTGAAAAATAACAACGTACAGAAAACGACGATATCGTATAGTATGACTTGTGTTTTAAAGTTAAAAATTAATCCTTAGTGAGTAAATGGTAGAAACAACAATAGGTATCAATATATAATAATAATATGGTGTTTTGTGAGTCCTGAATCGTAATAAATGTACATTTTTCAAATTGATTTAATTAATAACTTTGAGTCTGTGGTTGGTATAGCACAATGTACTTCCATTCCAAAGTAAAATCACAACATTATATAGACCATTGAAAAATAAAAAAGTTAAACATTGCACGAAAGTGATAAAGTTGTATTGTGCACATTGGTAAAAATAACAATAATATGGTTATGTCGAGTAATTTATATGCTAATTTATTGTGCTGATATAATATCATATGAAGTCGAGAAGAAAATACGTAACACAGCTGTTTGTAGCACTCAATCCAACGTTCGCCTGACTGATGAGGGAAACCTCGGAAACACCTTCAAACAGGATTGTTGGTGGAAACAATAAAATCCGCAATATCCCAAATGCGTGTATTTCGTGCTAGCAATGAGCTACGTATATCAATACACTATGCTAACGAAAATCTTCAGAGTCTGTGGAAGAGTGGAAAAAATTAGATAAAACACGCAGTTACAAGTGCTTGCAGAAACCGGAATAAATATTAACACATAGAGCTTAGACTGATAACAGTGTAGCACCAAGTCTTGGCAAATTGGACGACTGATCTAACCAAACCACGGGATTAAAACTATACATAATTGTATTACGATGATCCTGTTGACAGCAACATAGTGTTCGGGAATCTGCTCCGCGTGGTTTGATGTTTGTTGGTTCTTTCTCTCATCACCCAGCATGTCCATACCACCGGAATTAATCGAAAACATGTTAGCGGATTAATTAAAATGCCACACACAATCGCTTGTCGAAAGGACTTCATCCTATTTGTTGGAACATGCTGGGCTTAGTGTAAAATCTAAAATCCTCATTTGCGAGTATGATTAAAAACAATTTTTGAATAATGAATAAATCATTCAAAAACAGAGTTGAAGCAAACTCGTTTAGCGACGCTAGTGGGTGTCGGATATGTTCTGAAAAGTTGAAAAAGAGAGAAATTAAGAGCTCACCCCAATTAACTCGGTGGTCAGTTGTTTGGGATCATCGAAAACACACAAATACAACAAAATACATGTTTACACTTTTCAATTAATCAAATAACATACAAACATTTGCTGATGACCTCCCGCAGAACGAAAAATAACAGAATACCTGCGGGATGTGGGGAAAATAACAAACAGCGAAATGTGAGACGAAAAATCGATATCCCAGGCAAAAGGAATAAATCTACTGTGACACAGAAATTATTACCACCAAAAATTACTTTTTTACCACATCTATAATGTACAAACATAATAACATAATGTAATATTAAAATGACCGTTCACATTTTATCTTGTAAATGTCATTTTACGCGATTTTTTATAAGTTTTTTATCCTGAAATTTGCGAAAATTGGCGTTTTGGTAAACTTCCAAAATCGGCTTTAATCTGCTTATTTTTTCTTCCATACAGATATAAGAGCACCGTACGAATCTAAAATGGCCATTTACAACATCGTGTCTTGAAACTGTGCACAAATAATGGATTTTTTAATTTCTGGATTGATTTACATAAAATACACTCAAACACGCAAAAATATGCATTCAAAAATCTAATCCCTTCTTGGTAATCAGCATATTTTGAGCGAACCACTAACTCAAATAACAAAACAAAGTATATTTGATTTACAGAAAAAGTTAACGAGTAAGTCAATAATGTAAAATATTTTTTGGATCAAAATCCTCCAAAGGTTACGGGGCATAAAGATCGTACCAGTGTTATTTCTTATGGGAGATTTTTGCCGATGGGACCTAGCTCGAAAATAATTAAGTTTGACAATTTTTATTTACGTATATATACTACGTAATGATAATTTTTTGTTACTTTCTAACTTCATAACTAGTTAGCATTAATTTTTTTTTTTTTAGTTAACTGGGTGAATACCCCTTAAACATTCAAAATGAGTGAATATACAAACTAAGAAAAAAACTCTTTTTCGTAGGATGCCCACTAGAGTAGACCGCTGTAGGTGATAAAGGTTTAGGTTAATTATGAAAGAAATTTCCTAAGTCTATTTTAAGTTGACTCAATCCCAGCATTCGCCATAACGACTGAAGAAAACCTCAGAAAATCTTTCAGTCAGTACTGCAGGTGGAAGGATTTGAGCCCGTGACTTCCCGAGTCCGAGTCTCCTATATTATACTCATGATCCACCGATGTCTGTTATATGCAAACGCGACAACGAAAACATCAGAGCAGATAAATGTTTACGGTCGATCCTACATTTACAACTTTGTCTGCGACTTGTTATAAAGTTAATCAAACCTGAATCATTACCTAACTGCCCTTAAATTTACAAGTAGACAGAATATAACATTGCTTACAGAAATTGGTTCATCGGTGTTGTTTGTGCATTTATTGAATACGTGGTTACTCGAAATTATGGGGATATCAACAAAGATAAATAATTGGTTGGTTGGTTGGTTGGTTGGATGGATGGTTTGTGTTGAGACGCAATGCTATATTTGTCTTAGACAACTCTTTATGTATTGACAACGTTAATGAACTATTATGTTGTTGATATTATGATGAACTCTATAGTAACTTAGAACAACATAGTTCGGAATCAGATACGACACAAATATTAGATTCGATAAAATATCAGTGCTCATCATAACTATCCAATATACATTAATTAAATTAAATTAAAATTAAATTAATTAAAGAGATTGTTAATTTCGACACTTTTTAAGGGAGAACATATTTATAAACGAGGGGTAAGTTTTTTAGTAATTTGTGTGGTACAGCGGATAATGGAGATATGCAAGGAGAAATCAAATGAATAGATGGATACGTGGGGAGCAGTTAAAAACCTTTCCACGGACAGAAAACAATATTACGCGGATCCGGTTAATAACGAACTGGCACGAGAACGATCGAGAGTACTGCAACAAGAATTCAATGGCGAGCCAAAACAAGAGAGAAATATGAAACGAGCTAAGTAAGAACAAGTTTATAATTCTAAAGAACGACCTAGTTATCAAAGAACAAACTTTATATACAGCTAAGGATATTTCGCAATTAGCTTTACACGACTTCACAACTTCACAACATATTTCGCCTCTGAAACATCGTATGAGAAGGGGCTGCTTTAATATACCTAGGGGAAGCCATCTGCCACGATCACGTGCCCGCCAGAATCCCCTAGTGATGCGATTGTCATGCATATGGGTGCATGTCTTGTGCCTGCATTTACTGCTGCACCACTGCATAGACTGCATCTCAGGATGGGCTGGTATAGACGACTACCAACTTGAAAGACAGGATTCAAGACAAACCCCGTTGCTAAATGACGTAACACAGCTGGATAGCGAGCTACTGCACGTGGTCACACAGCTAGTCTTAGTTCGTACAAACTACTTCATTTACATATGAAATGATAGGGTTGAAATGAAAGGGGAGGAACACCCTATTGCGTTCATCTAAGAATATCACCCCCCACCTCCCTCTGAGTCTGCAAAGGAAGAGCAACTTCTAAACAAAAACAACGTAATCCTGGCCCTGTAAGCCGCTTTTTATGTTTACCCGGCTAAAGAGATGATAGCCCTGTGTTTTAATAACATTACTTTCATAATAATTGGTTTATAGCAAAGTAATTTTGTACGGGAGCGAGTCCGTGAATTTTCTAAATTAGTTTGGCCATACGTATAGGTGTGCACGCTTTAAAGAGCGAGAGATTAGAATTCCTCTGCCTCTACGCCTGAAAACAAATGATCCAGCAGGAATATTATATGAAAATGAGCGTATCATTTTTCAAGGTAATTATGTTGGTTTAAAATGTATAACAAACATTATTATATTATAGTATACATTATATTATCACAATGCTGTGAACGTATTATCGAACAAAAGTAATTGGGAACCCATGCAATGTATCATTCAATTGTCTTTCAAGTTCACATTTTCTGGTTGTAACATAATGAAATTGTGGGAGTCGGAAGTCAAAGTATATCAAATCACTTTCAGCTGTCAAATATTTGGAAACAATAATTTATTTTGATGATTTTCATTATTTACACGTTCTAGCTTCATAATAATTATAAACTCAAGGATTTGTAATGTGAATGTTAAATTCCAACCACATCAAATCTGTGACATAAATGCGATGCGGTCTTCAATGTGTGTTGATGACATTTAAAATCACGAGGAGACAACAATTAAAATTTATCTATGTATAACGTCCAGCGGTGAACACCGTTTTGACACTTGAAATGTTTAAACTAAAAAATCTAGAACTCCTGAATCACCATTAATTGCATCGATGATAAGGCGTTTTGTTAACTTTAATGTTTAAGGAACAATCTTGTTATAGTATTTTAATGATAAAGATGATTTCTGTTGCTTAACGTCTCTACTTATGCACTAAGGCCATTCGAGACGATGAGTGGTAACAGACGACGAAGGACGATGACAAAAAACTCATGCCTTATGCGGGATACGAACCCACGTCCACGTAAGCCACACTCTTTGGATCAGCGCACTAATCGTATGTACCGCCGATGGCGGCTAGGGTATTTGAAATTAATTTGTAAATTTTAACAATGACAAATAATATATATTTAAAAACGATCAGACTTAACCTCTTTACTCTGAAAATGTGTTAAATACAAGTTGAACGATTCCATTGAATGCTATTTGAAGATGTGACAAATGACATTTGTCTCTAAAAGAGTTTCAAAAGAAATAAAATACGATTTCCTGACAGTTCTTCTAGCAAAAAGAATTAATTTCCGTTAAACCTTAGGGGTTAAAAGTTCAATTATAGGAAGCTTTCAGCACGCCCACTTTAGAAACCGTTTACTTCTTCTCTTTTAAAATTTAATCTGTTCTCTCGAGTCCTCATTAAATTTGAATGACAGTGCCGCGAAAACAGAAGCAACATTGAATGATCCGTAACGATCAATTTGCTCCTTCCTTGAGCACGAAGAAAGAAGTTGATCCGTGCTACGGCTGAACAGTCGGCCACCTCTACCTATACCCAGCTCACATCATTAATTTATCTGCTAGTTTTCACGCCAATAAATCGACTCGGACAAATGAACTGGACACGTTTTTGTATCCCCCGTTGAATGGCGGTCACGAACAGGGGTTGGTAGAGGGGGAGGGGGTCGATTCACAACGGAACTTCGAAAGATTGGCGAATTTCGATCTTTAGATTGGCGTAGTCAGAAGTTGTAGCCTACCCACCCAAGTATAACTTAGGTATAAAACTTTTCTCGAATCGCGTAAGAATAATGAACGCACGAAATCGCCCTCCGACTTTAAATTTTAAGTTTGATAATTGGTGTTTGTCTTTTGTGGATTTACATTTTGGTGAAAAGTTATAAAGAAATACACTTTAAAAGTTCATTGTAACACAATACAAGATATACGAATATGGAAGTAAGATTGGCACATGTTGTTATGGGGCCTTGCTCTACTCTTGCCACCAGCAATGTGCTTGTATTACTGTAATTCAATCATGTTGAAAATAAATATAATAATAATAATAACAAAACATTTTATTAAAATAAATTATATGAAACATATAATAAACAAATATCGTGCTGTGTCACTGTAGATAGCGGCAAAACTTTTCTCAACCCATTTTGACAACTTTTTTGAAAATCGGAGTATATGATAATGAATAAAATATAAATTTTAAAATGTTTAGTGCTTGTAGCAGGCAATAAGTTCCCGAAAGCTGTACCCACCCCGTGATTGCCAGAGGAAACCACATAACCATAATACATTGCTTATAAGTTGTTTTATAGTATTTTACTATTGACATTTGAGAATAAGAAGAAGATAACAAGAACTACAATGTGTGATTAAACACTATAATACAGTTATTTTTCAATTAGTATACAGGCTCATTTTCCAGAAAAGCAGACAAGGTTCTAAATTATGCAAGTTGCTGTAATATTGCAGTGAAGAGAAAACAATTACACTAGTACGTCTGTTAAGGCACTTATTTAAAAAACAAACTCTTGAAGTAGCCACATGCGCAATGCACCTAAATGCCTGCGGTCAGTATGGATAGTTATACCCCACATAGAAATGAGACGTGTACACAAGGCATGGCCACTGGTCACCGGGCAAGCTAAGATATCTCTATGGGTCACTAGGGACGAGTCCGCCCGGCTTCATAAGCCCGCGAGGTAGAGCCAGAGATGAGACTATTAGCCAGCGTGCTGCAGACTACACAGTGGCGCTGGCCGGAGCTAACGTTGCTATCATAGAAGAGCAGGCTCTACTCATAAAGTCGTCCTTTTGCATCACTAGTGGTTGGTTTGTTTGATCGAGTCCGTGTTTGAAGTCTAGTTATACATGTTACCTTTCTCATTACTTTGAATACGAATGCATTTCCTATCTACTGCAACTAACTTCACGCTCAAATGATGTCGAGAAAGTTTTTGAATAGGAGTTTTACTATAAATAGAGTTGTTCCCATCCCCTATAGAAATATAAAGTGGTGCCTTCTCTTTGGAGAAGTATAGACGATGATATCAAACTAGAAAGTTAGTCTCATTCAAAGGAATAGCTGTGACTCAAACACGTCGGTTGAATTTAGTGAAATATTGAATGTCAAAAACAACCCAAGTACACTGAAAACTTGGGGTAATTTTCCACTACATGCTCCATTACCCATTTAGCGAACAGTTCTTTGATTCATTTGCAAATTGTCATAAAAATGACAATAATGAATACTACAGTACACTTTACAAAAACTGGAGGCAGTTATTTCTGAAAATAAAGCGTAACTTGTATCCATTTGTATAGAACAACAAGTAAAGACATTCAATAAGTTTATCATGATTATGAAATTTGTGATGTCTTACTATATCAAAATTAAGGCCACTACAAAATAAGAAAATGCGTCGTGCTAGGACTTTAAAATGCTTAATGTTTGAAAATATCATTAATTGAGATAAAATGTATAAATACTTACAAAATAAAGTAAAGACAATAGTCGAAAACGAAAATATCATCAACTTACGAATGAATGTATGACTACTACGAATACTTACTTTATAGTATGTGTTTTTAACAATAGCATGAACATGTTGCAAAAGGTCGAAGAGTCGGACATAAAATGGCTTGCTCGTAGTGTGTCAATAAAAAAAATGATTTAAATGATTTAAAATTATAAAAAATAACACAAATAAAACAATATAATACAATAACAAAGATTGTAAGTATGCACGGATTTACTTGCAATATGATATATTGTCTTTGGTGGAGGTGCCGGGTAAAGTAGGATCAGAACTTGACTAAGAATCTAACGCCATGAATACTTAGTGTGTGCGTACAAGTATTGTTTGTACAAAATGATATTTTTGTTTCAATCCCATTCTTCTTAAGTTTGAGGAATTTGCATTGCTGGTGATAACCGAGCAAAGTTAAACTAACAAACACAAACGAGCAGCACATAACCATGTAAATAAATAAATTGCATTTAGAGTCTACCCACTCAGAACTGATTTTTAGTGGGGGACAGTAAATCAAAGCGACCAAGCCAACCCTGCAGGCCCCAACGCAATCGACGAGTGAGCGATAACCAACCAAAGATCGATATTGTTGGATGAGCGAGCGAGCGTAGCGAGCGGAAGCGAAGACTTCAATTTCACTGACCCCCCAAAAAATTTAGCTCGGGTGTTTTTTTTTTTTTTTTTTTTTTTTTTTTGTTTTTTCCGTCTGTTTGTTCGCTCGATTCCGGGCAAACGGCATACGCGATCTTGATGAAAATTTGACCGGACCTTCGTTTTCTCTGAACTTAGAGGTGTATTGTTTTTGGGTACAATCGAAGAAATATTTCTCATAAATATCGTACTTTTACGATTTTTTCGATTTTTAGTGCGATATTTTCGTGACATTTGGGCCGATTCTGACCAAACGGGTGGGGCTAGAACGTTCATATTTCACATGGACATTAAGATTATGGTGATGTAGTACCTTTTGAAAGAAAAAGTTGAAAAAGTTAGCTAGAATCCATAGAAATAAAGGTTTTAATATTAGTTTTTCAATTTTTAGTGCGATATTTTCGTCACATTTGGGCCGATTCTGACCAAACGGGTAGGGCTACAACGTTCAGATTTCACATGGACATTAAGGTTATGGTGATGTAGTACCTTTTGAAAGAAAAAGTTGAAAAAATTAGTCAGAATCTACAGAAATAAAGGTTTTAATATGAGTTTTTTGAAGTTTATAATACCAATTAACAAATAACAATAGAAACTTGACAACAATCACCTCCACAATGCATTCAAAAAGCACTTGCAAAGGAAAAGTGCAAACAAACGCACAAAACGCAAAAAAAAACTTACAAAAAAAAACGCTCATCCATCAACGCGGCGGGACTTTAGCGTTTTCCTAGTTAATAGGAAATATAGCAATCAGTGGTATGGACAGTGCGAACACCCGCGGATCAACGCCAGAATCAACAAGGCCGATTCAGCACAACTCTGAATTTATTATGTGCTTCGTTGCTAGGACGGCTCCAAAGTCACCGTTTACAAACTCCTAAGACAAGAACTAATGGACTTAAGTCCAAATCAGAAGTTAAAAAACTTCTGACTTTAACGGGAATCGAACCCTGGACCTTCTGCATTGGAAGCAGATACGCTAACCACAAGACCAACGAGCCACACTATCTTCATGTGTCATGGAAGTTTAAAAAATAATATGTATATTATATTATAGCACAACTATGAAATGTGAACAGGCATACTTAATGTTAGAAATGTGTCTTCGCTAATATGACACGTATACAAAGTTGTGAAAATCAAAAATATTGGGCTCTTTGCGAATGAAAAGTAGATAAAACAAAAGTGGAAAATTATTTGAAAAGTAAATGGAAAGTTAATAACGCTCCAAGTGCGAAAACAAAGAGAAACATTAATTGAAAATTGAAAATAATTTTGAAATTACTACTTTATATTAAAACATGCTAGATATCACGATAAATTATAGCCAAGTCCTAACCATTTACATAACATTTCATTTGAATAACAACTTTAATTAGTTAATACTTAAAGAGTTTTTATTTCATTGTGATAAGCTACATCCATGTGGTCACTCAACAGGGCCTCCCTAATACTGAGTTTTTGATTACAAAAAATAGGTGCGACGTTATTTGCGAAAGGTTAACATTATGACGAAAGATAGTAGTCTACAGATAATTCGTAGAACTTAATTGCGAAATTCAGCCGTGACATATTATTAAAATAATGTTTTAAATTAAAATTAATTCACTATTTTATTATTTTAAAAAAAGTCAAAACTCGTGGACGCTATTATAGGAAGAAATATAAAATACGCAATCTGTTAATCTTAAGTGTATCAAGGTATTCTAGTAAACGCATTATTTAAGGCAATAGTTTGTTATAAACGTATTCTGCTGTGAAATATTATCGGGTTTGGTGGAGGCGCCGGGTCAGTGCTACTCTATGTTTGATACATTTCGTTGATTGTTTTAGTGTATATAAATTATAATAACATAAAATATTACGTAGCAGGCCTATTCGAAAATACTAAAATATTGCTGTTCGAAAATTTAATTTCAATTGAGCAGATAAATAATTGCATCAACACGCATGGTGGTATAAATAAATTTAATGTTGTAGTGCCTAATAAAATATATTTGACACGTGGAATTATATAATAATATTATATATAGTGCTGGTGTCGAGTGAAGTGGGAAAATTGTTTTCTCTTGCAATAAAGCGTCCCAAGAAGGCTTAAAGCTCAGAACGACGAGATACTTGTATTCACCTTCTTTCCATTCATTACTTACATATTGTATGCACGCCCTTAAGGCATGCACTATATATTGTATAGGATGGATCTTATGAATATGGTCGTATGTATTCATCTTAATAAAACGAAATAAAGTTAGATGCAACGTCTAGGGGCTCCGCCGTGCACTCAATCTGAGCTCCCGAGCTTTGAATGAGAAAATCATCGGAAAAACCTTCCTCTAGGATTGCCCGTGGTGAGAACCCACCACTCAAGCAAGACCTTGCCGAACAGAATTTCTTGAGCACCGTCTGTCGGTATCTATCATTTTTTATTTCACGTATATTCCATATTTATGAAGAAGACAAAAAGTTTTTCTAGTTGAACTTTCTGAAGTTATGGCGGAGGTTGAGGGTATGTCATGTCATACGTGTACATGTCATTCGAAACAATGAAAGATAATGAGATATGGTTTTTGTTATAACGAACGAAGAAAACAATTTTGTGACTTCTCTATGTTGTTTGTTTATAACTGGCTTGCCTTTTAGCAGTATAAAACACAAGCAAACAAACAGAAATAAAATAAAATAATGTGTATAATTGAGTAACTTTTTAGGCGCGGATTTTTACAAAAGGTTCATTCGGAACTCAGAAAATTTGGAAACCAACAGTAGATAATTACCTCAAGTTTGTGTGTAGTCTATATCCAACCAAATACAAAAATTTGTAAAAAAAAAACGGCAGCCAAGCTCTCCTTCAAAAGTCTCCGGCTGTGAATGCTGTGAGATATAGAAGTTGAGCCAAGCTTTTTATTCTTTCTCCCTAGTTTCGCTTTTAAAATAAGTAAGATCATTTCGCCTGTTGACGAGCGCCAAGCCAACGATTTTTGTGGTAAAAAAGTAAATTTTTTAAACTCGAAATCATAAAAAAATGGCTTGGCCATGAACCAAATTCAATGGCCAAGGCAATTTTTTTTATGATTTCGAGTTTAAAAATTTTACTTTTTTACCACAAAAATCGTTGGCTTGGCGCTCGTCAACAGGCGAAATGATCTTACTTATTTTAAAAGCGAAACTAGGGAGAAAGAATAAAAAGCTTGGCTCAACTTCTATATCTCACAGCATTCACAGCCGGAGACTTTTGAAGGAGAGCTTGGCTGCCGTTTTTTTTTTTACAAATTTTGTATTTGGTTGGATATTACATCTTTTGTTGTTCGTTCGCTATCAAGGTGTGAATGATTAAATTTGTTGAGTTCAAAGTTGTTTTTTTACATTTTTGGGCCCACGGTCCCCCCAAAGATACCCCTTAAATAAATAAATAAATTTTTATTTACAGACTACCCACTCAGTTATATAACTGATTTTCAGTGGGGGGACTTTAAATCAAAGCGACCAAGCCAACCCTGCAGGCCCCGACGCAATCGACGACGTGAGCGATAACCAACCAAAGATCGATATTTTTAATAGGAAATATATCAATCAGTGGTATGGACAGTGCGAACACCCGCGGATCAACGCCAGAATCAACAAGGCCGATTCAGAACAACTCTGAAATTTATTATGTGCTTCGTTGCTAGGACGGCTCCAAAGTCACCGTTTACAAACTCCTAAGACAAGAACTGATAGACTTAAGTCCAAATCAGAAGTTAAAAAACTTCTGACTTGAGCGGGAATCGAACCCTGGCCCTTCTGCATTGGAAGCAGATACGCTAACAACAAGACCAAACGCACTAGCATAAGCACTAGATATTTATAATGGTTAAGAGCATGTTTAATTTCAAGCTTGTATACAAATTACTACGCCTGAGTAATTACGCGTTTTGATTTTGCTAGGACGGCTCCAAAGTCACCGTTTACAAACTCCTAAGACAAGAACTGATAGACTTAAGTCCAAATCAGAAGTTAAAAAACTTCTGACTTTAGCGGGAATCGAACCCCGGCCCGTCTGCATTGGAAGCAGATACGCTAACAACAAGACCAACGCACTAGCATAAGCTCTAGATATTTATAATGGTTAAGAGCATGTTTAATTTCAAGCTTGTATACAAATTACTACGCCTGAGTAATTACGCGTTTTGATTTTGCTAGGACGGCTCCAAAGTCACCGTTTACTAACTCCTAAGACAAGAACTGATAGACTTAAGTCCAAATCAGAAGTTAAAAAACTTCTGACTTTAGCGGGAATCGAACCCTGGCCCTTCTGCATTGGAAGCAGATACGCTAACAACAAGACCAACGCACTAGCATAAGCATTTTATATTTATAATGGTTAAGAGCATGTTTAATTTCAAGCTTGTACAAATTACTACGCCTGAGTAATTACGCGTTTTGATTTTGATTTTGATTTTGATTTTCCCCGGTCCTAATTGCCCGGTTTTTGTTATATGAGGTACATCTGAGTGTGGCCCAAGTTTCAAAGTTCTAAGATGAACCGTTTTCTCGGTATAGCGTATTATTCATAAGAGTACGGAATTACCTACTTTTGATAATTTTGGTTTTTTTCCGGTACCCGTTAACCAATTTTGCTTTCCATATTCAAAAGTGATAAAGAATGAGAGATATCAAAATGTATTCCACGTTTGAAACATCTCAGTTGTAGCGTTTTCTTTGAATGATTCATTTCTTAAAGTTCAGATATGTTTTTGTCATTTTTGGGCCCATGGTCATCCCAAATTTAGCCCCTTGTGTTTTGGACGCAAGATATTTATAATGGTTAATAGCATGTTAAATTTCAAGTTTGTACAAATTACCACGCCTTGGTAATTACGCGTTTTGATTATCATCCAAATTCGATTTTCTCCGGTCCCTGTTACCCGATTTTGGTTTTGAAAGCAAAAGGCACTGCGTCTGCAATACACCTAAGTGTGGTCCAAGTTTCATAGTTCTAAGATTTACCGTTTTCTCTGTAGGCTAAAGAACTCTCCGCGGAGAACTGCCACCCACCCACCCATCCCACCCACCCAACCACCAGCCACCAGCCAGCCTTAAGGAATTTGACGATGTTGAGAGCCTTTTTTAACACAGAACGAGTTGTCGGATCGGGTTGATTTTTTTTTTGGTATGTCATGGACCACATACCAGGTCATATACCGAGTTTCAAGATTGTAACTCTTTCGGGGCGGCGTGTGCAGATAGCTGAAAACCCCCCAACTCTTGTAGGTGTATATAGGGCCGGAGTTCGGTGTCGCCTAAGCATCGCATCGCTTGTCTGCCGGGCGACGACCGTCGCCCTAGATTTTGTTAACACTTCCAGATTCTCAACTACTTTGCATGAGAACCAACTTGACATCGGAATTTATGAAGATCGCATCCATTTTTTTTTTTTTTTACAATTATTGTTAAACTTACTCACATTAATTTTGTTCGACGTTAAATAGATGTGTATTAATTTATTTTGCATTTCTTCACATTTTGAAGTTAGTGACAAACGCTTTTTGGAGACTGAATATTTTCAATGCATATAGACTATTTGGATACAATTTCAGAGACTTTTTCGGCTGCATCATAACGTCTTCACATCTTAGGCAGTGGTAGCACTGTAAATTTATTAAATTTAAGTGTCAATTATTTTTACATAAAGAATTTTCTATTACCTCAAAACTCAAATAGTCAAGGTATAAAAACCTACCTAAAAACTACATTGAAAATTCGACTACTTACAAAGAAACTATCATACTTGCAAAATGTTGACAAATCACTCATAAGATTGACCACGAGATACAATAAGACAAGTGATGCCTCAACAAGTAAATGCATTATTTAATTTGAGCATGTATCAGATTGCCTAAATAATTGTAAACTTTACAACGTTTTACAAACTTTACTACGTTATACACATGAATATAGGCATATGTGTAATTATTTTTCTTCATTGCGTACTTATGAATATATGTACAATATAACCTCGAAAACTGTAAATGAAGTTATTTCTCGATTTGGTTAATCGGGAAACACTCCCGTGGGTGTAATTGTTTTTATTTACTACAATTCAGAAATTAAAAAAGTCCGCCCCAACACATCTATTATTAACTATGATTTCTATAATACAATAAAAAACCGCTACACTTAAAAAATGTTAAGTTATTATTTGTAGAGGTAATTTGTGAAAAATTCCCATATCAACAGAACCGTATTTTGATTTTATAGTTTTGTCCTAGTATTTGAATACGGTCAACTAAACGTATTCTCCTTTCATAAAAACTGTGCAAATTTGCGTAAAATTGAATTAAATTATAAGTTATAACTCACAACATGTCTAAAACTAACTGTATAAAATATATTTGGATGAAATGCACTACATTTAACATAAAAAAACACCCTTTCACATTGCAAGTGACTATGCAGATTACCAACCTGAAGTACAATATTATATTAAAGGCAGCTGTCGCGCCCTAAAACGCGTGTCTTGAGAGTACCGATTAATACAGAATTCGATGATTGCCAAGTTTTATTTTAGGGCTGCAGTCTACTTTTTTAAACGCTTATTTTATTCAAATGACAGTCAGTAGCATGCCCCTAAGCAAAACAACCTTACAAGATAACAGATTCTGAAAAATCTACATACACCCTAAGAAGTTCAGAAAAGGGTCTAGCGCTCTTTTCTAAAATATCACTGCCAGAGGCAAACTCTTAACATTTGTTTGATAAACGGAGTCATTTCAGGTTTCCGGGTGATATTCTTTCCAAACTAACCTAAAAGACAGTGATGTTCAACATTATAAACGACATTTAAAAAACATTATTTTAAAAAGAAATATTACAAATTAATACAAAACAACTATCATAGACTCTATAAATAGGAATTTATTTATTCCCTTTTATACACTGAAATAACTGTTGAAGATATAATAAAATATATTGTAAGTGATCAAAGCTCCCAAATATACATTACTTTCATGCCTGTGCTTTTCTGACCATATCACGTTCCACGATAAAAACAAATGTGGCTTCCGATTGAAATGGGGGATTTTGTTGAAATTGTCCTTCAACAAGGATCATACAGAATGCTTTGGCAAATATGGGGACCAGGGGGCTGGGCTAGTTCATTATTAAGTAGGAATATCTACATACTCGCCACTTCCACCAAAAGAGTACGTCCGTAGGGCGTTTGTTTATTAAATAAAGATGTATTCAAAATGGTAGAAGTTAGTTTCGAAAACACATACTTTATTAATTCATGTAAAGAAGTCTTTTCTGGTGCGATCACTGCGACAAGCCTTCTAGCACTCTAGCATCGCAGCAATGCGCAAATAAGGGGGGGGGGGATAAGCGTCACAATGTCATCATGTAAACGAACTTTAAACAGGTATTTAATCAATTATGAAAAAGCTTCAGAATATTATTGACAAATTACTGTCTCGAGTCTTATCACGTTTACGTAACGTTATTATACCCACTTTTGCTCCAACCCAATCCTATTCAGCGGTGAAGAGGGGTAGTTTGGGCTCACTCTAACGTGCATTTCGGTCGTTTAGATGCAAGTGGATTATCTCCATAGCTTAATGGCTAGCAACTATGTTCGCCTCAGTTGCACCTTCGTTCCAAACTAGTTTAAGTGGTTTCATGTCACCTAAAACCCACATTGCAATTTAGTGTAACTATCGTCTGACACAGCGAATACTGGCGAGAGGGGGATAAAACTACGAAGGTAATATCAATAAACCAGGTTACAACCACACTCGACGGATACCGCGTTATTACCACGTATGAGGTATATATGTTTTAGACGTGTACGATGAACAATTTTATTGGCAATACGGAGACATTTTATATTTAAATTCTCGTACCTATAGGCCTACCACACAATTTGTTCCTGTAGGGTCTTAAAGGGGCTATTACCCAAATTTTTTTTAACCACATAATCTATAGCATAATGCCACACTAAAATGAGCGTTTAAAAATTACATCTTGTAACTGTGATTTTACACAATTTTTTCAATTTTTATGATCCAGAAATTTGTGAAAATTCGTGTTTTGGGAAATTTCTAAAATCGGCTTTAACCTGGCTTGTTTTTTGGTCCACATAAAGATACTAGAGCATCATACCAATCTAAAATGGTCCTTTACAACATTGTGTAGTAAAACTGTGCACAAATATACACTCAAACACGCAAAAACATGCATTTCAAATCACACCCTTTCTTGGTAATGAGCATATTTTGACCAAACCACTTGCCCAAATTAAAAAACAAAACATAGAGAATTCACAAAAATGGCTGTCGAGTACGAAAATAATGGCCAATATTTTTTTGGGATAAAAAATCCTCCAAGGTCACGGGGCATAAAGATCGTCCCCATGTTATTTATTATGGAAGAGTTTTGCCGATGTGACCTAGCTCGAAAATAATCAAGTTTGACATTTTTTGGAGAGGTCACGGTAGACCCAATAATGTTTCTGTTTATTTCTAAATTCATAACTTGTTAGCCTGAATGAAATGTATTTTTTGAGTTGAGCGGGTTAATACCCCTTTAAATGCCAAATTAATACTTGCAAAACAAAAGATGACTATTGTAACTGACCTGTCAATAACAACTACAATAAGCAATGTCAAGATTTCGATCCTCTCATTAGATAAAATGAATATATTTATATATCTAGTAAATATCAAATATTAAATTGTAATGTAATTGTAGCAATTTAGTCGCCTATTAACCACATCAATCACACATCCTATCTCCACAGAGTAAATATTGACAGCAAAATAAATTTAGCGTCATTGCGTATAAATGAATTGAACGTGTAAACAATTATTAGTACAAATTTAATGAGCAATTATATGGGAGATTTACCATATATAATTGGACAGATTCGATTCATTGGGTTAAATAATGTTAAATAACGAACGGAATTTTAATTAACGACTAGGCTTGGTTATTTGGGTACGCGTTTTGGAGAGAGAGAAGGGGGGGCGTTTGCAAGTGTTTCTCGCGCGTACATTACAGACGTGAAATAATACAATCATTCGAACGTAAGTACTACCATTGAGTGTAGAACTTTAGTTCTTTACTCAATAGTACTACTTTATTCCTAACACATTTGGCTACAAACTACAAAAAGGCAAGTACATTGAAAGGGCGGTGATCTAAAATAAAATAAAAACAAGGATATTCGCAGACTATCTTTACGATTTACTCAATAAAAAATCGGAATCGACACTCTTAAAAGTTGACAATGGGTGACACTTGAATCAAGAGTAAGTTGTTACAAAGTTCGCGTAGACCGACATTTGTTTTATGCTAATATAAAAGTTGAGCGGACGAACCATTGCCCTACGTGCGATACATTTCAGTCAGACCCGAGGCCTAAAGGTTTTCGCTCACAAATAAAAGCAATTAAATCGTGCATGGCTATTATATTCGTATCATCGAACCGAAGCTTATAGGGTTGCACAAATAAAATGTGTTTTGCTAGTCCTGTTTTCTGTCATTTGACGGTTTAGACCAGAGGAATATTGCAATATTCCGTTGTGATTACTACCCATATTATTCAAACCAACATTTTGCTATTAGCAGAATCATTATTGTAACACGTTTGTGTATCATAAACATAGTAACAACAAACAGTGATATTGTCGAATGTGTTTGCCCACTGATCCTTCTGATCTATTGAAAAGTTTGGTAATTAAAAAGTTGACAGATTTTGAATAAAATCAAACTCTAGTAACCGAGTGATCATATTTTTATTCAAACATCTGTGTGTCAGATAAATATATTGTTTTATTTTATTTTCTAATTTGTAGAAAACTTACCAAGAAAATAAGAATAATTTTTTAAACACCCCTATGGTAATATGTACCGTTATTCCCACGTTTGTTCAAGCGCGCAGCCTCCCTTGGTGGAGGTGCCGGGTAAGTGGGGCTAGTCACAGCCCCTGAATGAACTTGACATGATAACCAGGATTCTAGCCTGGTGCACAGTAGTAACCATGGTTTACTAGACCAAACACCGGTCTCGGTCACTTCGCTAGACACAATGCGTGCACATTCAGAAACTACTTCTACTTGTCCACGAAGAGGAATCTCTGGTCGTGGTCACGTTTAAAAATGTATTTGTTTAGAAACGAGCTATTTTTTGTGTAATCCTATCCAAATGGGATTTTTTATTTAAAATTGTGTCAGTCGACGTATACGATTATAGAATCATTAGACTAGACGACAAAATGACAAATTATCTTAAATTAGTCGAATTTTTTGTTTCTGTTAAAAAATACGGGTTTGATTGGCTGTATTGAGTTAGCAAAGGACTGTAACCACTAACCAAAATTGAATCGCACACTTCACTTTATTTACTTGTCAAACTAATCCGTAGCTTTTCAAACAAAACTAGAACCGATATAATATTGGAAAACAAGGGTGCGTAATATATTGGCATGTAACTGTTTTTAGTTTAGTTGATGAGAAAACGGCTTTACAAAATCATTGCTTGATGGCATTATATTTAAGTACTAAAAAACCTTCTTAGTATGTGTAATTATGTTTCAAATATCAGATTACCTACGTAGATATACGCTGGATAGTATTATCCTTTAGAACAGAACAGTAGTGCGTAATATATTGGCATGTAACTGTTTTTAGTTTAGTTGATGAGAAAACGGCTTTACAAAATCATTGCTTGATGGCATTATATTTAAGTACTAAAAAACCTTCTTAGTATGTGTAATTCGTTTCAAATATCAGATTACCTAGGTAGATATACGCTGGATAGTATTATCCTTCAGAACAGAACAGTATTGCGTAATATATTGTCATGTAACTGTTTTTAGTTTAGTTGATGAGAAAACGGCTTTACAAAATCATTGCTTGATGGCATTATATTTAAGTACTAAAAAACCTTCTTAGTATGTGTAATTCGTTTCAAATATCAGATTACCTAGGTAGATATACACTGGATAGTAGTATCCTTCAGAACAAAAAAGTATTCAGATTTTATAAGAATGAACCATTGCATATAATATAATCAAATTAATCATGTCAGTAGGTGTAGTTTCCATCTGTCTCCTTATGGAATGTACTTCCAAATGAATTAAAAACAGACAGTAGTTTCAAAATCGCCATCAAAGATTATTTTAAGTAGGTTGGAGTTCTGTTTTTGTTAGTTGTGGTAATTGTTTATAGTTTGGTTTTTGAAGTGATTTTATAATGTTGATTGATTTGTATTTGATACTGTATTTAACTTGGACATTGTATTTCATTATATTATATTGTGTTAGAGGGTGTCAGGTCTTACGTAGTATTGGGGCAGATGTTCTTTCTGTTATTCTTGCATTTATTTTTAATGTTACATGTTCAAATGTTGTAAATTTAGTGCAAATAAATGCAATAAATTAAAATTAAATATATTTTTTGGGTTATTTGAATAATAATTATTTTGCTTTCAAAGCGAATTTTTATTCACACTATTAAAGCAATAAATAAAGTAATTAATAAATTAATACAGGATGAACCACTGCCATTCACCCGTGTTATGAAATCACATCACAAGTTTATGTGCGGTGACATTTTGCCGCATCGCTATCGTGGAGAACACGTCCGCATCTGTATATTTAGTAAGTGTAAGTCTGTTGAAAAATTAATGAGGTGTTCACTCTTGCATGCATGCTCTGATTTAGAAAAAGGAAAACTTTTGAAAGAATGTTCATAAATGAGCAACGCTGCTGTGGTCGTTAGACGACATCACTTGGTTATCGTTTATCTTCACGGTGAAGACACAAAAGTCACGTGACGAGAAGACATGGTTTTACTAAAGAATTTATCTAGATGTTCTTTACTTTTTACATTAATTAAAGAACGCTTAGGGTACTATTATAGTAAAACCGAATCAGGATATTTTTGTTCAAGAACAATAAACAAAATTCTGTTGGCGTGGTGTAAAATTAATTATGTGAGTGACCAGCACAAATAGCCAAGCTTACGAAGGATTAGAGTCTCCGTAGACGCCACTTAGAATTCTCTCTGCGGTTTATATACAACTCCACACAAACATAATATCCTGTACATGTGTATATTTGAAATCTAGCTTACTTCAAAGGCAGGCGAGATATCAGAACGAGTTGATAACATTTCAGATGACTGTACAGAATAAATATGAATGTAAAATAGCCGAAGAATAAACGAAGCGCAAATATTGTGGTTTGTTTTGGAAATCGGCGTGGAAATTTTGTGTGAGGCGTAATGTATTCCCCTTGTAGTCATTTTCGAGCCAGAATGAGTAGCAAATTACTTTAGGGGACTTTGGTTAGATTTCGTTTAAAGCAACAACTCGCAAACAAATTGCTAAACATGTTAAACTATTTATTACCTGAAATTGTACGATTTCAGTTTACTCAGTACTTCAATCCGTAGACAACCTGGTCTGGTGTCCGTTTATTTTTAAGGGTAAACGGAAAATTAAATTAGAATACGGTGACCGAAAAAAGGTGTTCTATGATTAAACTTATCTAAATTTTAGATAATACTAAGGAAAACAACATTCTAACGTGTGGTTATAAAAGTATGGGGATGATGATTATATTCCGTAAAAAGAAATAGGGATAAGAACATGTCCCTTCACAAGAAGTTCCATTTCAACGACAAGCTGAGTTGAATTGTATGCCCTACGTGCCAAAGATCATCACGCCCCGCCCCACACTAGCTTTGACAGACACGAGATTGAGAACGAAATCAATGAGAGGGGACCATTTCCATCAATGTTATTGTTTGTCCTGGACGATCACGAGAAGTAGCCAACAACATGCCATCCATCTGTACGAGGCTACGAGCGACCCGTATCCCGCACCGAACATTTCGAGCACGAGCCAAGCTTATTTTCCTTGTGCCTGCCTTGAGGGTAGATGAGAGAACCGACATTGTTTTCTTCCAAAACATTGAATTAAGTGGAAAGAAACGAGTGAAATCCTCGTTTTATTCGCAGATTTTTTAAATCCGTCTCTCCCTGGAACATTGCCTAATTAGTTCGCAGCTCAGTTAAAAAAAAAAATCTTGCTGGATAATTTCAATGAAATTATTTTATGTTTTCCAGATGTTGTAGGCTCGTTTTTTTAAGCATGTAAAAGCCTCTCGGCTGTGTATTTTCAGCCACGTAAGAGTAAAAAAAATCCTATCTGATTTATAATAGAAACTGCATTAATTTCAGAAATTCGAAAAGGGAATGAGTAATATGCCATCGGATATTTGTACACGGCCATTATTATTTATTCATTCGCATGACCTTAAAAATGGTAATTCAGTATAGCCTACATATTTTATTATTTTCTAACAGAACTCAATTTAAAATTAAAATTGCCTTTTGAAGTATTGCCATTGTACTATCTAGCTAAAGGTACATTGAATCCATTATAATTGAATTAATTTGAGTAATTCCATTCACACACGTGAACATATACGATTTGATAAATTTTTATATGCTTGCAATAAGAAAAGTGAAAAGTTACATACACTTCCGTTGTAGATAACGAGTCGTTTTGGTTTGTTTTTTGTAACCATAAGCCAATAATTATCGTTTAAATACACACCGATCGTAAACTGAAACAATAGGCAGAATCGATTTAAGATTACTTGCATACTCTAATCAACAAGAAGTTTGGCAAAGTTTGCTACCTCCCTCGCGACTACAATGGAATACCTAGTTTACAAACAAGGCTCGATTGTGAAAATGAATTTAATTAAGCAAGTATTGATTATCTTATGTAAACAGTATTGTCTTCAGTAGAACTTCACTTTCAAATCACCGTTATGCCACAGGGATTACTACCATTATATCAACAGCATTGATGAGACTAGAAATACGTAATGGTGGGTTGTTTTCTTGTACACATGTCGAATCATACGCGTATTTAATTACTACCAACATAAACCTTGAGTTAACTTGTCACCGGAAATGTTAGTTTTAATATATGTCATTATATGCGTTCTGCTCTTCTATCAAACGAAGATATTTGTAATTGTATCATATATAATGGCAAATGCTCAAATGAGAGCATGGTGGAAATTAACCAACTGGGCGGTTAGTTGTAGGACTAGCTCTGGCTAAAGGTGTATAATAACATTTGTATGGATATGGTAAGTACTGCTTTAAGCTGACCAACCACATTATTAATGTATACCGCTTAAACGCAAGCCTATATAATCGTCTATTTACACTATTCACAAGCGATATAACGTGCTCTAAGCCGGGAATAAGATTGCAAGTCCGGGGGTGTAATGGTCGAAGGGCCCACCTGGGAAGTAGTGCGGAGTTGGTCGTGCGGTCGTGCCCCAAATCGAGCCCTTTTTCAGTTATGGATTTCCAGCACAAGAACCAAAGAAAATTAGATTCTCGCAAATCATTCCGATATTTACCTTACCAACTTATTAATATGGAACGTTGCGAAGTTATCAATCAAGAACAAATGCAATAGACTATATAGACTCAAATAATGGTAAATTATCGACAGAAAATGTGTAGCTCGTAGATCCAGTGCACCCCCCCCCCCCTCAAGAAGGTCCCTGGTTCGAATCCCGCTACAAAGATATTTTAAACTTGATATAACCATCTAACTTAAGGATACGTTTAGCACGATCCACAACATAAATTATAATCTTGATCCGAGTTAACATTTTTGATTCTGGCATCGCCCAGGTTGAATCGTGTCCAACTCGTTTGGTCGGTGTTTCCTATTTTAAAATATATGTCCTCGTTCATCGTCGATGACACAGTGAATTTGCTGCGTCTGCTTTAAATTGAAGTCCCCTAATGAAAATCAGTTAATATGTGACTAAGTAGTTGACTTATAATATAAATGTATTTATGTTATAATTATTAGGCCTCCGCCTACTACATTGAAGTTCAAAATTTTCAAAAGTCAAATTTACATTTTTCAACCATTTTTTTAAATGTACAAATTGATGTTTAATGAGATTAAGAAAAGTTTCCTAGGAGAGTTCACTTCTGTTTCCATTACAATTATGTTAATTTAGAACATCTTTTATTTATTTCGTTAACCTATTCAGTTAAAAAACTGATTTGCAAAGGAGTTAGTCTTATGTTAGTCGGCCATGCAAAATAGGAATTAGGATTGAACATGGAAATAACATGAAAGCGTTATTACATTTCTGTTTGGCTTATTACATTACAATGAGTAGACAAAATATTGAGTTAGAGAAAGAAATAAAAGCTTGTGTGTCATTGTTTGTGTTTATAATTTAGTGTCTCTATTTTAGCATAATAAAACAGGCAATTATTTGAATTATGCTTTAAAACAACAGTATATAGCCAGCAATAAACTTTGTAGTTTTGATTACGTTAGTGGCTGCCAGGGAGTTGTAACGCGTCAGTACCATCAAAATTTAATAATGTTACGCTAATTTTAGAGTAAATTTGCCGCAGTTAAGTCGCAACGGATGCCATCGTCTTAGCACATTCGCACGAGACCCATTCCATGTTAATTATTCACGGATGCATAATGCTATAGTTGAGAGTGAAGGTTCGTGTCGTGCGACGAACGAGGTGACATGTGATAAAGGATGGTAATCAGTAGACCGGATATACTCGGCTTTAGAGAGAGATTTTTAAATTTATCATTCATATGACTGAAGAAAGAAACGGTGTTTTGTCAAAAAATAACTTAAAATACGAGAAAATTACTTAGTATTTTCCTGTAACTACGAAATGATGACACATAAGATTACCATTAAAAAAAGGTTATTCATATTATTACACCTTATATAAATAAGCATTTATTGAACAATATCCAGAGTTTGAGAAAATTATTACTCAAAAGACTTATCGTCGCAACATAAATAAATATCAAATCTTAAATTTTGACAATATATTCCAATACTTTGCAACGTACTACATCATAAATCAGTTTGCGCGAAATATGTCAGATTCTTCAAATTAAGCGCGCGTAAAAGCTTCCCCTTTCCGAAGCGTAGTTTTAAACAGCCCTAGGGAATATCGGTCCCTGCAAGAATCGAGCAACGTGTCAGACTCATGGTCTTGCCAATCAGAACTACCCCTGTACAACATAGGGCGGCCATTAGGGGGTGATCGCGTCAACACGCCGCGACGAGACGCGACGCGACGCGACGCTGGGATAATCTCTCCCTTATCTCGCACGTGCTCAATAGCCCCCCCACCGCACCCCTTGGAAGCAGACGCATGATAATGACACTCGAGAATGCCACAAGAAATGAGAGAAAGGATGACACTTGGCATGCACTATGCAGAGAAAAAAGGGTTCTTAGAAAGTTTTCGCGGTCGGAATCAGAATGAGAAATGGTCTAGTTGGTATGAGGTGCGGATAGGGTGGTGAAAATAACACGACCCAGCACAGGATATTAAGAATATAAAATAAAGTATCTAGATTATATAAACAGAGAGGAAATTACTGAATATTGTATAGAAGGAAAAAAGGGTTAATGTGGTAATAGAAATTCCGAAAGTGTCATCGAAAGTAAAGAGAAAATCTCCTTTCTTAAAAATGAGTAATGAATGGGCGGAATAAATAAATAAATCCATGTATGTTTTTTTATGGTTAAGTAGATGCGAGTGCGGCAGCGCTACAGTTAAGATCGAGAAGCTGCCGAATTGATGGCCCACTAAAGAGGGTGAAATTGAGTTAATGGTAAGCAGACGAATCACTTAAAGGGGTATTCACCCGCTTAACTCAAAATATATATTTCATTCATGCCAACTCGTTATGAATTAAGAAATCAACAGAAAAATTATTGGGTCAACCATGACCCCCCCCCCCCAAAAAAAAAAGTCAAACTTTGTATTTTTCGAGCTAGGTCCCATCGGTAAAAATCTCCCATAAGAAATAACATGAGGACGAACTTATGCCCCGTGACCTTGGAAAATTTTGATCCAATAAAATATTGTCCATTATTGACGTACTCGGCAGCCTTTTCTGTAAATCCTCTATATTTTGTTATGTAATTTGGGCAAGCAGTTCGGTCAAAAGATGCTGATTACCAAGAAAGGGTGTGATTTTGGAATGCATATTTTTTAGTGTTTGAGTGTATATTTGTGCACACTTTCAAGACATGATGTTATAAAGTGCCATTTTAAATTGGTACGATGCTCTAGTATCTATGTGGAACAAAAAATGAAGCACGTTAAAGCCGAAGACATTTCCCAAAACGCTAATTTTCTCAAATTTCATGGTCAAATTTCTTTTTTAAATCGTGTAAAATCACAGTAACAAGATATAATTTTTAAACGGTCATTTTAGTGTAGTATTATGCTATAGATTTTGTGGTAAAAAATATTTTTTGGGGTAATAGCCCCTTTAAGAGCGGCGAAGAAAAGCGTCTTGGATGGAGAGAAGACCCAGATGCTAACTGCTCGGTATTGTTGAGCATTACTCGGTGAGAGTGCGAGTGACTTTACCATCACGCATTAAGGCTATTCCAGAGCACTCTTACCGATATTTTGAAAGTCAACGGAAAACGGCTAAAAGTTGGTTGGATGAAAGATGAACTTGAATAAAAAAGGAAAAAAAAATAACTTTTTTTTGGACGGGACAAAAGCTCTATTTTGGCCAAAATATGCAAATTTTGGGTCATTACGGAAATGAATGTTTTAGATGCAATATTTAATTTTTAGCTATGATTTTTTTTTATTGCTTCAACACACCTTTGTCTCTGGACTGAATAGAAAGGAAACTAATTTTATGAAATAACTTTTGATGAACGATTTTTTTCGTGTTCCGGTTCAAAACTCTTTTTTGTACCATGTGACAAAAAAATCGTACATCGAACATTATTTCAGAAAATTCTTTTCCCTTATACTCAGTCCAGAGACAAAGGTGTGTTGAAGCAATAAAAAAAAAATCATAGGTAAAAATTAAATATTGCATCCAAAACATTCATTTCCGTAATGACCCAAAATTTGCATATAATGGCCAAAATAGAGCTTTTGTCCCGTCCAAAAAAAAGTTATTTTTTTTTCCTTTTTTTATTCAAGTTTATCTTTCATCCAACCAACTTTTAGCCATTTTCCGTTGACTTTCAAAATATCGGTAAGAGTGCTCTGGAATAGCCTTAACTTAGGGTGTGTATGAGAGGATGTATGCGACATATGACTCAGAGCAGGCGAACAAGTGTACCGGATACCACATCTTGCCTTCATCCGTCTCATAACTCACAAGCAGAAGTTTATTTATGCAACGCATTTTATAGCTTGCATTACACCTAGAATAACAAAATGTAACACGTAGGGCTAAGCAAGTTGACACTGACATGACGAGCTATTGTTAGTAAGAAAACATCGTCCGGATACAAGTTATTAAAATCAACGGTGACACGGAAACAAGAAAACCTAACAATCAGATACCGATAAGTTTATATTTCAGTGATTTCTACAATACATATTAGTTTCAATTAGTTTCGCTTTATTCCAAAATCAAAAGGTGTCAAATATTGATGACTGATTTGCGTATCATTAGAAGTAATAACGTTCATGCTATATACTTCCATCCAAAGGCAAAGAAATGACATTTCATTTTAATTATGAAATGAATCATTTGAAACAATCGTCTTTAAAACTTGCTATAGAGATAAATATTACGAAAAAACTTATATCTTTTCTGGATGTGTTGAACACTTAAAAAACACTTCGTTTCAGACTCTCTGCAGTAAATGACGGTTCAGAACCAATAGTTACTACCTGAAATGTTTCGAGACTGTCACAACGGTACAAAGTGATGTGGATGTATCGTCAGCAGTGAGTGAATCCGGGGGGAGGGGGGGAATAGTTAGCATGCCTTCCATGCTACAGGTGGTCTATCGAGAAATATTGCGTGACCCTGCGATTACAACACCTCCGTTCATAAAGATAATACATTATTTCCCGTTGCATGCGTGACAATTTGTAAGCCAAATAATAATTTTGTTTTCTATTTATTTAATAGAAAAGCAAAACATTGGCAACAGGGACACTTCCCTGAAATATATTCATCACGTCTTCCCTTTACAATAACATATAGCGAAAGTTTTACATCATAATATATGTGGTAAAAAGTAATTACAAACCTTTAACCAAGGCCACTACTTACACTAGTGAATTTTTGGTATTTCACTAGAAAAAATATATAAAGCACTGTTTGGCTATGAATATATACAACAATAATCATCAAGCAAATTTTTTATGTTCATGTTATAAATTGTGTGTTTTGAAAAAGAATCCAGCGAACAAGGATATACCAGTTTCGCAAGTAGTACAAATAGACCTAATTGAAAATAAAGTATTCATAAAATAAAACATCAAGCTTTATGTAGTATAAAATCATATTTATTAAAAAATATGTTGAAATTAAAGGGGTTGTTTATTTACTATAATGCTCTATTCAACAGACATACACATACAAACCTGGAATAGGTTTATCGACCTTTTTCCAGATCAAGGGGTCTATTTACTAAAAGTGACAGCGACAATAGTCGACCGAAACGACAACTTTAGTGAGAGAGCAAGTGAGAACTGCCACCTTGAATTTTCATCATACCAAATTAAATAGAATTACATCGCTGTAAGATTGTTTATCGTAGGAAACATGGCAGACGGAATTAAAAATGCTAACTGAGTAATTTGATGGCAATACACAGCTTATAAGCTTGAATAGCTGCAGTCAGATTGGACTTGCAGAAAGTTGTCGTATTCGTCGACTTTTGTCGTTTGTCGCTGTCGACCGACTGTTGTCACTTAGTAAATAGACATACTGATTAGCACGGACGAAAAAACAAATATATATGTGTTGACAAATACTTTCGTGGCTAGACATTTTGTTAACTTATTTTAGAAGTAATTGTTTTTTTTAGGGTTTAAGCCTTGTATATAAATAACCTTTCCAGCTAAGTGTTAGAATGGAATATGCTACACGATTAAAAAGTAACGCCTAGCTCTCAATGACCTCACACTAAAACTAAAAACTGTTGAGTTGAGACCAAGCATTCAGTTGAGAAATCCGAGAAACTTCCCACGACCACATCCAAAATACCCCGAAACATTCGTGTCAATTTAGGTAAAATTGTAGGGTTGCGTGACACGAACTCCCTTTCTTTCGTGATGACTTCCATTATCACGGTAAAGACTTCGCCGTTTGATGTCATCCGTTGGAAACAAACGGACGAATTAGAAATAACGACATATCGCTTGCACAATGGCAGGTTTAAATGCCATGGGACTCGTCGAATTGCTTGATTTATAAAAGCCAGTGTCGGTTAAGAATTCACGTCGTGCTCTATCAGTCATTGCGCACCCAGTTGCATCACTTGACACAGCTGATGAGTGAGAAGTCATGAGATAAAGAGAAAAGTCGCATTGTTAACTGGAACTTAATGAAACGTACGACATCATTACGTTTAATTACTTGTTAATTAAAGATGTTATCAGAAACTTGGGAAGAATGATTTACGTTTATTGACAGTGACAAAATGACAATTAATTCTAGTGGGCAGCTAGATTCACAATTAAAAGTTACCAGCGAATACACTATTACACAACGTACGGTAAAACAGGAACATCACATGAGTTGGAAGTTTGTAGTAGTTGTTTATTATTTATTGTTTTGTGTCTCGTCTTTCTTAAAGAATGACATTGTTTATAAATTAAGTTATAGTAAGATGAACATATGGTTAGTATAAGAAGTATCGCTTGGAATTTATAGATGTTTCAATGTTTTCTTTATTTCATATTTTCCGATGACAACGGCTAAATTAAATTGTAATTTCTTTCATTTTTTTGTTCAGTTCATGTGTATAAAACAGGGCTACATCAGATACAAAACAGCCTTTTCTCAAAGGGACACATTCTATCGAAAGGATTTGATTCATTAAAAATGATATTAAAATACCAGTAGATTTGTTCTAAATTAAATTATCCCTTTAAAATAAAAATGTGTAACTAATGGATTGGATATGTCAAGTACACTCTTAAAAGCTAAGATCAACTGTTGTTGACAAATCACATTCATGAGAAAGAGAATAAGATTAATTTGAGTTTGAGTTGTTTCCCTTGTAGCAACATCAACCAGACTTTAGGTCAATAGTGTTGGTTGATTTGTATAACTATTATTCGTTACATTTTATAACTCGACCTTGTTACTTCAAGTCTGGTTTAGGTTATCTCTTTATTTGTGAACAGTCTTATTTCAAACATACCAATTTAAGAATAGCTCACAGCAATTCCAAATTTCCCTTCCATGTCAGAGTTACATTACAAATCAAAGCAAGTAAATCGAAGATGGCCTCAAGCTAGGTATCTCTTATAGAAGTGCTGAACGAAGGGCGGGCCAGATCAAACGAACCCAATTTCCGCTCGGTAAACGAACAATTCCTACGATTTGCCCCTGAACACACGCCACCAACATTTCAGCTCCGACGAACTTAATTCTGTTGCGTATTCAGGTGAATTGTGATGGATGTCAAAATCTAAGGTATATACAAGCCAAGAAGGCTTGATGTTTAAATTAGATGTTAAGAGGAAGCAGGATAAGTAAACAGAGAGCCGACTTGAGCAACACCTGATATGAACCTTTGATTACAGATCCTGACCGAAAGCGATGAAATAATTGGGTAATAAATAAAACACTAAACGTATCTATATCCCCATATCAAATGATGCGGCAAGAGTTGAAAAGTATAGAAACCCGTAACTAGAATGTATGTGGGACGGTATATTATTGATAGAATGTTATGTAGGCCTAAAGCGTATTTTTGGATAGCAAGAGAAATATCGGTATAGTGTTGCTCGATGTAAGTTAATTTTTTTAAATGTATCAGGGAAAAAATATTAGATAATTAAAACTATCAGAAGGCAATAGACTCTGCACTTTCTTCGGTCAAGTTTCATTACTTTTTTCTTCACCAATTTGATTTTAAAACGTATAATGTATTCGATCTGCTAAATTGAATGACGCTGTAAAAAAACAAGCAATATTGAAGGTTAGACCATGGATTTAAATCTTTGTTAGGCTATAGCTATCCTTACAAAAAATTCAAGTAGAATATTGCATATACATTTTATATTTTTAGTTACAGTCCTGAGACATGAGTTCAATAAGACTAACTGGATAATTATAATTATATCCGTTTTACGTCATTAATGAGGACATTACACCTTTTAAACTGTGATTGTGATATCACAACGATGTGTTCGTATTAATTTGTATGTTCTCAATGATTACTCTCTTCCCCCACTACCACTCGAGTTTCATTTTACAGAATGCAACCATGTGTGTTTCTCATTTTACTTTGTTTTGGATGCTCTTCGTTCACACCACGGTCCACTATTAATGTTTCAATGCATTCCATTTTAGTTTCTGACACTTACGTAGTACATGGGACACATAATACTTGGAAGGTACAAAAAAAATAATAACAAATAACGTTATACGTTATTACGTTGTTACGTTGTTATCGCTCACTCGCCGGTTGCGTCGGGCTACAGGGTGGCTTAGTCGCTCTCTAAATAAAATTATTTATTTATTTATTATTTATTTATAACACCCTAATACCAAATGTGAAAAACAAATGCATTAACAATCCAAGTTGAAGAGTTAAAGAATCCATTATGTATAAGGTAATACAATTTTTATATCAAAACTTTAATGATTTAGAATTTTATTTTTTGGGGGAAGATGCCGTTGTAGGCTGCAGAAAACGACATTTTTATTTTTTTCTTTCTTAACAAAATCAGGGTGAATGGAAAAAGAGATGTAAAAGAAGAGTGCACTCTGTACAGTGGGCTTTGGTGTACATAGTGTGCATGACCAGGTAATTTACTTAACGCGTTATGACTTTTACGCGTATAGTAAAGATAGAGCCATTTCATAACCCACGTTACTCAAAACTATAACTTGATCTGCAGACAGCATATCATGACAAGAAGCCAACGTTCTCCAGCTGGAGGCAACTATATTTTTTGTTGAGTCGTATGATAGAAATAATAATTTCACAGTCAATGTTAGTTTTAATCTTGCATGTGTGCTTCTTAAATCTTACCATAGGGGATGATGAAGGAATTCAGCTGCCATAGAGCCATTAAAACAGCTTAGTACGTCAAGCTAGAGCCAAGGATACAATATACCAATGGTTCGCTCAAAATAAGACGAAATATTTATAATGTGAGGAATATATCAAGCAGGAAGACATGTTTATCTCATATTATATATAGTGAAACATATGTATGTATAAATCTTAATAATTGTTCATTCACAATTTATCACATTCACAAAGCAACAAATTGACACGTCTAAAACATTCGTGTGCATGTTCTAGCAAAGACAATTAATATTGTTTGTCCTCGCGACCGGTGACTGCACGCACGCTAACATAATAAGTCAAGTAACTTATACCTAGACATAATTCCCCTTTTTAAATGGATGGGCGTAACCGTAAAAACTAGATTCAAAGTAATTTTTCAGTAATGGGGAATGTGTGGAGCTTATTATCTCTTTTAGACCAATTAAAATAAAATTGCAATTTTCATTTGCTTTGCTATTGTTTCATCCAAGATTAAGCACGCACATCCAAAGGTTACGCCCACGCGTTCAAATAAAAACAAATTAGCCTCCTGGATTAAATGTATGTTCACGACAGGATGCAATAGTGTAGTCACAAAAATCGACCCCGTGAAGAACTAGCTTTTGAGTAACATAATAATATGTTTATAACATAAATTATTAATGCATTAGAATGCGCTGTTTGTTTAATGAAATGCCCTACTTGGAAAATGCATATTATAAACTAAAGAGAAAAATAACAAACTGTGATAGTTTTAGTAAAGAATGTGGACTAATTTTAAGCAGGAAGTTTGGTGTGTCCATGTATTACAAGCAGCGTCCAGCAACACCCGAGGTAATCTGTCTGGGAGTTATTAGGCGAGGGCCACAACTGAAGCAACATCTGCACACGACCAGCGTCCGCCACGATAAAAAGGACAAAACACACACATACTCGCTTGATAAAAAAACATATTACCATGAAGAGCAAGGGCAAGGGGCGCACGGGGCAATTGTTTGCGAGTATAGTGCAAGCAAAGGGAAGGGGTTGTTCTGGGTGGCTCTGCCACATCCTGCAGCAGCTGCAGAAGCGACGGAAGACGTACAGTGGCGCTGTGGTGCGTCACGCGTGCACTAGCTGTGTGTAGAGAGGTACACACACAGATTGCAGGCCTGGCTGTAAAGTTGGCTACCACAGCTATTAGCCGCTATTAACTTGTGCACGTACGCGTGTGCCAGGGAAAGGGACCACTTAATTGCACCCTTCACAACTAGGAACAGGGTTAGCTAATCATTTTACTGTGGCGTAACGATAGAAGTCTACTTCAAGCCGATATCGACACAAAAATGTACAGTTTCGATTATGTTAAGGTAAGACATTGAAGTCTACATAACCATTAAAAGGCAAAGGTAGTTGATTGATGGCTCTAAAAATGTGTATAGGCTCCACATTCTAATGACGTTGAATTTCTGACTGGATTCACACTTTTTTTAGTTTGAAGATTTAGTTTTAAAGTTGATAACAACGAAACATTCAACTTCGTCACATTTATTTGGTTATTTTCCAACGTGCCAGTTGCAATTACTAATTACACAAAGAAACATTACTTCAAGAATGTATTAGTGTTGATCAGAATTAAGTTAATACATTCAAAGTTTAATGAGATAATGAGGAGAACCAGCTGGTTGCAAGTTATTGAAGTTACAATAAATGTAAGTTCTAATACAATTTAGGGGTTGTTCTCGTCATCTTGACGTAGTTCTTAAATCGTTACTCAATATTTTGATATAAAAAGAGGCGAAATTTGTAAAGAAGAACGAATGATGTACCCCATTTTCTTCGATAAGAGTCTTCGAATAACAACAAGTTTAGTCCCATCATTAATCAATCTCGAAACGTTCAAGTTACTGGTTCAAAAATCTGATTTTATCACGACACAGAAGCCACAGAACACAACGTTTTAGACATTAATAAATTTACTTACAATGAGTTAGAGACAGCTGTAACGGGAAGTTTACTTTCAGTTTTGATGTCGTTTTAAGTTGTATAATTCTAACGTTTCTATATATTTCATACGATAATTATTAACCATAGAAACTTGATCAAAGGACGGGCTACTATATTGGCATACAAACTCATCACATGTACACATACACTTGCATAGTTAGTGTAGCTCTTGTGATTTGATTTGTTTGATTTGTATTGCATAACGTACTAGGGAAACGCCAAAGTCGTTGATAGACGAGTGAGTGAGCCATGTGTTGAGTACCCGGGAACATTCCCTTCCTCCCCTATACCTAAGGCTGGATCTAGCCTAGTATGGGGAATGATACCGGGCACATGGCTCACTCACTCATTTATCAACGACTTTGGCGTTTCCCTAGTCTAGTTGGCTAAGGCGCCCTTATACCCGGAATGTGGGGGACCTGGGTTCAATCCCCTGGTCGGATAAGATTTTGTAGTTTTAAACATGTTTTGAAATGCATATAACGCAGTTTAATCTACATCAACCGTGACAATACTATGGAAAACATAGCCAGTACGAAATACGAATAAAGATTGCAAGGTTTACTCAATTCTGAGCCCGGGTAGAATTGGCCCAGAACATGGCTCTGCTAATCGTAAAAGGCGATTCAAGAGAAAAAGTCCACCTCGCAAAACATCAGCTAGTAAGATGGGTAGTATATTACTCCCCGAATCTAGAGGCGAGCTCTGGCAATCGTCGTCGGGGACCTTGCCCCCTTCCCTTGACGAGACAATGACGACTGCGACGTGAGAACCCCCCGTTTCCTCATCTTACCCGTGGCTGGTTCTGACCAGCATGGGCCCCTCCTCCCCCCCCCCCCCCCCCCCCTCCTAGGTTAGAGTGGTGCATTATGACCTAACGGTTGACGCGTCCTGAAATCCAAATAAACTAAAAAAATGTCCCAGCGGAATTTAGGGGAACCTTGGTCACTGATATGCATGTTATCACAGCCTGCCAAAAATTATTCGATGAAAATGACTTCTTCAAGAACAAAAGCATTGTTGTTAAAATGAAACATACACATTTCAAGCATATTTTTCAATTTATTATTTCTTGTAGGCTTAAATCGCAACGGATTTTTCTCATTTTGCTAGCAGGTCTCAGTTACCTGGTCACGGATGTCTGTTTAAATTTTCAGCTCATGGGCGTTCGGCCGTGTGAGCCCGGACAGACAGACAGACAGACATTTAACAGACAGAGTCACGACCAAGACCCGATCAAGTGGCGTTATAATTTCCTCATTCGCTACGCTCACTCGTCTAATCATATAATGCCCTAAGGCTATTCGAGACGATGAGTGGTAATAGATGAGGATGAACAGTTTATAGAAGTGAGGAGGGGAAACCCGGTACCGGCACGTAGCCTACTTCTTTCGAAAAGTACCCCAAAGGGGACCAACGGCTTTACGTCCCATCCGAAAGGACGGTGTGACCTTGTCAGTCATATAGGTTGCTCCACTAACCCGGACTGCCGAGCAGACGTCGATGAGAACGAAGCCGTTACACTAGCTCTTGAACCCTCCATCTGCACTAACCAGCGGTATGACACGTGTGTTTCAGGGCAGAGCGTTCACCCACTCTACTCCTAACCACGCCCGAGGTTCGAATGAAAACCGGCTGAACGACCGCGGATAAACGCTGGCTTTTGTATTGTACTATATTTATTTCATTAATCGATGCATCTAGGTGCCCGTTAGGGCGCCGCAGCAAGCCGCGGTGCGCTACACACTCAAGCACCTTATACACCAAGCAGAGTTGGGGTGATTTCGAGGTGTTACCCAGCCGTCATGTAACGTGATGTAAACTTGAAAACTATCACAATCGAGGGGATTTAGGTACCTGACAACACATGCCAAATTTTATTGGGGTACGACCATTCCTTCTTGGTGAAAAAATGGCTTGAAACATGCTCAAAATCACTTTAAGGATGTTAGCTACTGCTACTGCTACTACTACTAACATCTAATACGTCGGCCCGCGATTCTGACCAGACGGGTGGGGCTACAATGTTCATATTTTACATGGACATTAAGGTTATAGTAATATAGTCTCTTTTGAAAAAAAAAAAAATGAAAAAGTTTGCTGGAAGGCTTCCCAAATAAAGGTTTTAAATAAGCCTTAAACTAGGCATACAATCAACAACTAACCATAGTTACTTGACACTTGTTGACGGTATAAGCAGAGTTAGGCGGGAAGTTGCGATACGTAAACAAATGGAGGACATTTTAAATTTTGCTTCTATGTGTGAAATGAGCAAAGTTGTCATTATACTCTCATAAACAAATCAGAAACCGTCCCTGACCTAGGCCCAGAGTAGAAATTATTATAATACAAACAGTGTAGGTCTTAAGTCCATTGGCTATAGGACTAATAAATTATACTTACATTACATGCAGCAGCTGCAGAAGCGAGGAAGCGTACAGTGGCGCTGTGGTGCGTCACGCGTGCACTAGCTGTGTGTAGAGGTACACGATTGCAGACCTGGCTGTAAAGTTGGCTACCACAGCTATTAGCCGCTATTAACTTGTGCACGTACGCGTGTGCCAGGGAAAGGGACCACTTAATTGCACCCTTCACAACTAGGAACAGGGTTAGCTAATCATTTTACTGTGGCGTAACGATAGAAGTCTACTTCAAGCCGATATCGACACAAAAATGTACAGTTTCGATTATGTAAAGGTAAGACATTGAAGTCTACATAACCATTAAAAGGCAAAGGTAGTTGATTGATGGCTCTTAAAATATGTATAGGCTCCACATTCTAATGACGTTGAATTTCTGACTGGATTCACACTTTTTATAGTTTGAAGATTTAGTTTTAAAGTTGATAACAACGAAACATTCAACTTCGTCACATTTATTTGGTTATTTTCCAACGTGCCAGTTGCAATTACTAATAAAGAAACATTACTTCAAGAATGTATTAGTGTTGATCAGAATTAAGTTAATACATTCAAAGTTTAATGAGATAATGAGGAGAACCAGCTGGTTGCAAGTTATTTAAGTTACAATAAATGTAAGTTCTAATACAATTTAGGGGTTGTTCTCGTCATCTTGACGTAGTTCTTAAATCGTTACTCAATATTTTGATATAAAAAGAGGCGAAATTTGTAAAGAAGAACGAATGATGTACCCCATTTTCTTCGATAAGAGTCTTCGAATAACAACAAGTTTAGTCCCACCATTAATCAATCTCGAAACGTTCAAGTTACTGGTTCAAAAATCTGATTTTATCACGACACAGAAGCCACAGAACACAACGTTTTAGACATTAATAAATTTACTTACAATGAGTTAGAGACAGCTGTAACGGGAAGTTTACTTTCAGTTTTGATGTCGTTTTAAGTTGTATAATTCTAACGTTTCTATATATTTCATACGATAATTATTAACCATAGAAACTTGATCAAAGGACGGGCTACTATATTGGCATACAAACTCATCACATGTACACATACACTTGCATTGCATAGTTAGTGTAGCTCTTGTGATTTGATTTGTTTGATTTGTATTGCATAACGTACTTGGGAAACGCCAAAGTCGTTGATAGACGAGTGAGTGAGCCATGTGTTGAGTACCCGGGAACATTCCCTTTCCTCCCCTATACCTAAGGCTGGATCTAGCCCAGTATGGGGAATGATACCGGATATTCAACACATGGCTCACTCACTCGTCTATCAACGACTTTGGCGTTTCCCTAGTCTAGTTGGCTAAGGCGCCCTTATACCCGGAATGTGGGGGACTTGGTTCAATCCCCTGGTTGGATAAGATTTTGTAGTTTTAAACATGTTTTGAAATGCATATAACGCAGTTTAATCTACATCAACCGTGACAATACTATGGAAAACATAGCCAGTACGAAATACGAGTAAAGATTGCAAGGTTTACTCAATTCTGGGCTCGGGGTAGAATTGGCCCAGAGCATGGCTCTGCTAATCGTAAAAGGCGATTCAAGAGAAAAAGTCCACCTCGCAAAACATCAGCTAGTAATATGGGTAGTATATTACTCCCCGAATCTAGAGGCGAGCTCTGGCAATCGTCGTCGGGGACCTTGCCCCCTTCCCTTGACGAGACAATGACGACTGCGACGTGAGAACCCCCCGTTTCCTCATCTTACCCGTGGCTGGTTCTGACCAGCATGGGCCCCCCCTCCCCCCCCCCCCTAGGTTAGAGTGGTGCATTATGACATAACGGTTGACGCGTCCTGAAATCCAAATAAACTAAAAAAATGTCCCAGCGGAATTTAGGGGAACCTTGGTCACTGATATGCATGTTATCACAGCCTGCCAAAAATTATTCGATGAAAATGACTTCTTCAAGAACAAAAGCATTGTTGTTAAAATGAAACATACACATTTCAAGCATATTTTTCAATTTATTATTTCTTGTAGGTTAAATTGCTAGCAGGTCTCAGTTACCTGGTCACGGATGTCTGTTTAAATTTTCAGCTCATGGGCAATCGGCCGTGTGAGCCCGGACAGACAGACAGACAGACATTTAACAGACAGAGTCACGACGAAGACCCGATCAAGTGGCGTTATAATTTCCTCATTCGCTACGATCACTCGTCTAATCATATAATGCACTAAGGCTATTCGAGACGATGAGTGGTAATATATGAGGATGAACAGTTTATAGAAGTGAGGAGGGGAAACCCGGTACCGGCACGTAGCCTACTCCTTTCGAAAAGTACCCCAAGGGGACCAACGGCTTTACGAAACATCCGAAAGGACGGTGTGACCTTGTCAGTCATATAGGTTCCTCCACTAACCCGGACTGCCGAGCAGACGTCGATGAGAACGAAGCCGTTACACTAGCTCTTGAACCCTCCATCTGCACTTTTTTTTTTTTTATTACAACAACTTTTGTATTTACAATGTATACATATCAAAGTTCACATATCAAATTCACAGAAATTAAAATTAGGTTTTAGGGAAAAGAAGAAAACACATTGAAATAAGAACTTTAAATAAACAAAACCAACAATAATTTGAGGTATATCCTATCACACGTTACCTTAGTGTGAGCTTGTAAAAATAACAGTTAATAGCCAAAAAGGTGCTTGTCAAAATGTTCTAAAATATTTCCTTTTTTTATTAAATTAAACCGCATTTTCCTTATATCATCTTTAAACACTTTAAGATTCTGATTTATGTCTGGCTTTTTCATATTTGATTCACTGACTTTAAAACTGTTTAGATTAAAGAAAATTATACTAGCAATGAACCATAAAATTGCGTTGAGCCTCTTTTTGTCCTAACCAGCGGTATGACACGTGTGTTTCAGGGCAGAGCGTTCACCCACTCTACTCCTAACCACGCCCGAGGTTGCTTAACTTCGGTGTTCGAATGGGAACCGGCTGAACGACCGTGGATCAACCGCTGGCTTTTGTATTGTACTATATTTGTTTCATTAATCGATGCATATTGTATACTGTAATTGTTACTGTTGGGTATAGTGGGTCGCTTAATGTGAAAGGGGCATTGCCTATTTCTAACATGTTTTAAAAAGTATGTGTAAAAAACATTACATCGTATAAAATCATAATAAAATACTAGAAACCAAAACGATTGTGAAACTAAGTATTTGTAAAATCCCGATTTCCAAGATTTTCTTCAGTAAAACGTGAAGTCATAAGAAGTGCCTTGCTTTAAATCCCGCCCTACTTGGGCCAGGTAAGTTAATTTTAGATCTAAAACACCCTAGGGGGGGATGCATGAAGATAACGTTGCGCTAATCCCTGCACTTAATACCCCAGTCATGATACATGGATATAGCAGGCTAATCACCATCTGAGGTCGTTAGGTCATTACCCCAGCCAACACATGTTATGTATGTGTAGACTACAAACTACATCACCGTACCAAGCAAGCCACATGTTATCCCGGCTCCTTTAGTAAGCATGCGTACAAGGATTGTCACTATCAAAATAACCATTCTGGGAAGCGAGTAGTATATTTTGGTATTTCTAGGAGGGTGACATCTCGAGGTTTACGCGTTAAGGGCAAATCAAAAACTACGAGATTTTTTATTTAACTAGATAAAGCAATCTCTGCTGGTCTGGGTAAAGAAAATCCTTAAGTTCAATGGGAAATGTAAAAAGTCGGTGGGTTTTTATCCGATAATTCATTATCTACCACTCAGCTACATTCTGAGATGTTTGCATTATCGATTTTCAATCAGTTAGCAGTTTGTCAGTCCGAGATGTCACGCAAAACAAGAAAAGAAATTATGGAGAACGTCACGAGCACTATGTTCTAATCGTGAAGATGTCCGATTGAGTTTAAAGATCGGAAAAAACTAGTATTCATGGATCGACTTGAGTATAATTCAACCAACCAGTAGGGCGCCTACGCACCATGATTGATCTAACTTTACAGATTTTTTTTGGGCGCATATAAGTCTTCTATTGAACAGGTTTTAAATAAGACCCAATAAAATACATAACAAATTAAACATATTTTTATTATATTGGATTTGTTAAAAATATAATTTGAAAATGATTAATTTTGTGAAATGTTATACTTACTAATTCCTAGCAACTTTGTTTAAATCTACAACCAACGAACAATTTATATGTACGTAATCTTGTTTGACAATAACGTTTAGTTCAATCAGATTCAGACGCTAGCTGACTGCAGGAAATTCTCTAAACAAATTGAAAATAGGTATAGCTCACTATAGTTCGTAAACGAAAATTCTAATAAAATTCCGAACTTGAACGAACATTGTAGTGTGTGGATGTGTGTCTTTATTACAAATTATTTTGTAGTATTCGAGACGAAAAGTGCATGATTCAAATATAAATTCAAACGTATTGTATGGAATCCCCGTCCACTGCAAGCATAGACGGTTCAGATTTACCCCAACCTTGTTAGCCATAGCTGACTGCGTGTTGCACTGCATCATAAGTTGTATGCATGTTTCCCAACCAGTGATTGAAAAGGCAATCAGCGCTGTTTGTAATATTTCAAATTGTTTCTATTTTCATCAATGCGACTAAGTAATGACTGGCAAATATGAAGTAAATTGTGTACCCCGATACATTGTACTTCTATTGTAGTCTGGCGCTGCAGTGGTTCAATCTGCTGTAGTTTCCGAGAAATACGCTTGGGAGGCAGTTCAAGAACACATTAACCAACAGCAAATATTTGCACTAATATTGGTTGAATGTGTTTGTCTATGTTATTGAATGTGTACATAAAGTTTATTAAATGGGCAGCTGTATTTCTCATTAGTGGCGACTACAATATAATCGACGTTTAATAGTATGTGCAACAAATCCACATACTTCAAGAAGTACATGATCATGTGTTAGGTACTGTTCAATAATGGAGTAATATTAACCAATTTTATAACTTTTTATACATCACCAAGTCTTGAATTTTTTTTATGTTATATATTTTTTGTAGGATGCCTGCACAGGGTGAAATTCATGCCCCTCTTCAGGTGTCGTACTAGGTATATCCGAGAGCTGTTTAAGAACCTCGGAAAAAACCTTTAGTCAGGATTGCCGCCTCGACGGGATTTGAACCCGGGACCTCACTGTCGGTATGTCTAAGATGCAACGAAATAATTTCGACAATGCCCACAGGACGCACAGGACAGATCTCGAATATGTAATATCGAGTTTGAAGTGCTTGAATATTAAAATATTTTATAGAAAAGGTACAGGAGTTTTGTTCATACATAATCCAGTGAATAAAAAGTTAAGTGACTTGCAAACGCTTAGTAAACACGTAGTTTTTTCTCGGTTGAGATCTGAAGAAGAGACGAAATAGAACGCGAAACTCCCTGATGCACATTTAATGAGAACTGGCAATGTCCACTGTTTTTAGGAGCGAGCGTTCCCATTAGACTTTCAAAGGACTTTTTAAGACGCGTCTGAACAGGACGAACAACTAAATCAATTCGATCGGTAAAAATCGCATGGGTAATCTTTTCTGCTAGATCGGTTTAGTATAGTTTGGACGGGAACGAAGTCGACATAATTATACGTTTCGTTTTGCTATCATTATACGTCAATTAACCGTATACTACCATTTTATATGGTGAACTCTCCTAGTAATCAAAGTGGACCATCTTTAACAAGTTTTATTACGTGAAATAAGAGAAATTGTCGTTAATTAATATTATGTAGCTGGATGTGTTTTGTTTGAAACACAATAGAAAACCATAACACTATGAAGAAATAGTTGTAAAACATTATTATGACTACACACATTCGAAGATCAATTGAAATGAAATGAGCATTCGCTTCTATCTGCATAAAAGTAAAAGTCATGTTTGTCAACAAAGGGTTTCATTTTCTCGGACGTGAATATTATCAAGTTATTTTATAATAATTGATCAAAACAATAGTACTTCAGGCAATTGTCTGCTTTAGTCTTTAAATCTCACGCGCCCTCCTCTAGTGTTTCCTACTTTACGTAAGCCCCATATTGCTTGTGACATTCACCCGCGATGGAAATAATACTCTGTGGTGTTAGAAATTGGTTTACAAGGGGGACAACCACCCATTATCAGGGTAACTGTTGGGTGTGGGAACTGCGCGCGGTATATACAGTATACACAGCTGGGTTTACTCCATGAGTTACATAAGCACACTGGGAATACTAATATAGCAGGGGTGTATCAATAAACAATCAGGTGGATCATCTTCACCATTCAACGCCGTGATGTAATAATATCGGTTCTCGCGTATGTTATCGACACATCGAACGGAGGAGGCTTTCAGCCTGAAATATGACGTGTGAAGTCGAAAGGAAGATGCGAGATTTCGCGTCGCTGAACAAGAGGGGGAGATGAAGAGTCAGATGAAATTCAAACTTCCTTTCTTCTTACAATAAGAAGTAAATTATTTTGGAAGGGTGATAGAATTTATTTTATTATTTTGGCCTACAGTATCACCTTAACTAAAATACCGAATTTAAAAGTTACCATAGACGAATTGCAAATGTGCATTGGCAGAAAATAGTACTTGACTTACAGAAAATAGACTTAAAACTAAGGGTATGCGATTACCTCAAATTTCGAGTGTAGTCGAGTATTTGGTGTTCGATTCGAACTCGAATATTTGCTCCTCGAAATAGAGCACACAAAAAATGATTTTGGTGGAGGTGCCGGGTCAATCTAGTACAAGTTTTTATAATATTAATTGTGCTGAAATGGCATATTTTTTTAACTTTAATTTTAATATTTTGAAACTACTTCATGAAGTATATTTTTTTCATTACGATTTCATAATAAGCAATTATTGAGAATATTCCTTACAATGTCAATGTTCAATCCGCATGCCAACTATACGTGTCACCACATATCAAATCAGTAAAATCACCATTAGTTTAATGCAATTGTGAGAAGAGATTTGATACAGGCAGTGGTTTAATTTCGTGATGTGACAAGAGTTTAATTGAATGGAAGTGCATTGGCGATACAGGCTTGCAATAGTTCGATAAATAAATAAATAAATAAATAAATTGTACCCACTCAGTTATATAACTGATTTTCAGTGGGGGACAGTAAATCAAAGCGACCAAGCCAACCCTGTAGGCCCCGACGCAATCGACGAATGAACGATAACCAACCAAAGATCGATATTTGTAATAGGAAATATAGCAATCAGTGGTATGGACAGTGCGAACACACGCGAATCAACGCCAGAATCAACAAGGCCGATTCAGAACAACTCTGAATTTATTATGTGCTTCGTTGCTAGGACGGCTCCAAAGTCACCGTTTACAAACTCCTAAATGGACTTAAGTCCAAATCAGAAGTTAAAAAACTTCTTACTTTGGCGGGAATCGAACCCTGGACCTTCTGCATTGGAAGCAGATACGCTAACAACAAGACCAACGAGCCACACATATAACAATCTATACTATTTTTAATTGGCAAATTACAAAAAAAATCAAAATGCGTTTTATTTCTTTAGCAACAAATGCTCACTAACATACTTAGCATAATTGCGGCCGTACAAGTCTCACTGAAGATCCGACGATGTGTTCTGTGTGTTCAACATGAGTGTATACGCACGCACAAGATAAATATTATTTCAATTGTCTTGATAAGCCTTGCGGTGCATAAATTGAGCGAGAAAGCCCCAACATAAAATCAATTATTTTAAATCCATTGTAAACAGTACAAAACCGTGGGGATGTTCTATAACAAGAGTGACGGTATAGGAGGAAATGTGAGGGGAATTCCCTTGTTATGTTTGCATTTAATTCCAGGGTTTTAGACATATTGTTCATACTCCCACATTTAGGAAATACTCTGTTCAAATCGAAGGAAATTTTATACACAAATACCTGGGGCTGCGTTCATACTCGTGTCGATAAGGCCTAGAGTGCGATGAGCCTCTACATGTTGAATCTGTTGCTGATGCGGTAATGTTTCCCAACTCCCAGGTTCTGACTGACGAGATAATTAGAGTTTCCTCAACTTTACCGACGTCATATTAAGCCAGAAATACAGCCTGAATGTGACATTTATCCGTGAAGTTGATCGTGTAATAAGGGATAAACAGATTGTAACCACGTTTATTGTCCTTGTACGTTAATGAGATTACGGTTCATAGACCAATTACCCCGTGCCATGCACGCGAAGATCGGCAAATCTTTCTGAGCATGTAACGACACAAATACATACTGTGTCAAACTGGGTCGATGTTAGATGTAGACGTTTCAAGTCTGGAACATGCGAGTTTGTTTTCAGAGTAGCGGAGAAGAAATTTACAAACCAACAAGTAGTTTTGGGGAACGTAAACGAAAGAGATGGGGGGAAAAGGGATGGGTGATGTCTCTATACACGTAATCAATTATTCCTTTTTCATCTGGAGTTTCTTCGAGCCACGATACTTCCGGAACGTGATATTCGTTCGTAGGAACATCCCGTCGATATGTCTGGAGAGATTTTTCGGTTTTACTCAGACCAAACAGGATTATACTGTGCGTTACATATTGTGCGTGTGTTGTAGGACGTATGCCCTTCTGCAATAAGTAGCCAACAAAGTAATAAAGTTGTCGGCATTACACTTCCACTCTTGTCGGATTAATATTGTATTCAACAGTATGAATATGTCACGTGTTCAGCTTCTAAATTAGTAAATGAAGCTTCAAAGTTTGCCAGTTACGGAGGGCTGTAGTGTAGAACTGATTGACTTGGCGGCCGGCTCTGTTTGGCAGTCAACACTCTGGAGTTAGTCGCATAAAGCTCACTCGTGCATGCGACTACACTTCGAGATTGTCACGTTATAAACTCGTGCTACTTAAATTGCTAAACTTCAACGTCTTATCCGGATATGAAAGTATGAATAATAATAACGAGAGGAAAAGGCGAGCGTTTATTTTTACGTTATGCTCGAAAGTTCTAGCTTTTGCAAATAACAGCAAAATAAATTAATCAATTAAGTTTTATTACTTAACCAAGTTAATGTTGGATAAAACTCAAACGGTTGTTAATGTAAGAAAAGTTATTTCGAGGAAGTTTCTTCTTCGACGTGTACAGCGTACATCGCTCGAGCCTAAACCCTTAAAACCCATCAATACTAGATCGACGTCTTGCGACTCGCAAGGACCGAAGCACTTTACGTTCATTCCCATGTTGGGGCCTCGAGGGACATCAGTTGCCCGACCGCCTTGGATAACCAAAAGAACGCACCCAAAGAAAAACCATTTCCATTCGAATTTAGGAACCTCAATCTTTTGAAAGTGAGAGCATGTTGACAGCAGCGAGTAGATGGTATGCATACGTACTTCAGTAGCAGTAGTTCACAACGAAAACGAGAACTTCAAGAATACATTTCAATTGGGTTGATATTGTGGAAATGCGCACAACGCTAGATACTGAGCGAGGGCTTTGTTTCATGTTTTTTTGCACATTTTATCTCGTTATGAGTTTCACTCCAGGCCAGATGTCTTGCAGGCCCGCCCTTGTAGGCCTATTTGCGAAACTAGTAGTCAACTCGTCTTCCTCCGTCCGGGTCTCGAGACTTTGACAAAGTTCGTAAGAAAGACATATTATATGTATAACTTGTACATAAGATGAGACGGAGACGATGGGCAAGAAGTTCGAGAAAGGAATGCATCAACAGCTGTGCACAAGTTAGCGTTATACGCTAAGAGACAGTCGTCAGCGAATCCGTCTTCTATCGCAGCCTGAAGATTAAAAGCTAAAGAGATTAGGGAAGCTTCGAAGCGAAGAAAGTGCCCCCTCATTTGAGAGTCGCGGGGTTTCCGTGAGCTTTAATTTTACATCGGATGTTTCCCTCCCGGAACAGAAACGGCGCTAATTCGGTTATCTCAAGAATGTACACGACGGTCTTGAAGATGAAGAGCCGTGGGCTACACTCTAGCGGATGAGTGACGTGACGTGAGCCTCCGAGTGTGGTGATGATGATGACGATGATGAATGACTGATGAGGAAGGGATGGGTGAGAGTAAATACGGAATCCTTCGCATGTGATTATAATACATATATACCGCCTCGTGATAAATTAATTGTTTGCCACCCGAAGCACCCATCTAGTTGAAATAAGACATGCTGACCAAGCCCGAACCCGTAGAACATGATAACGTACACGTAGAGCCTCAGAGTAATTAGAATCATCTTCTCTGAACGCCAACGTTTCCCTCCCTATGAATAAACATGAGTATCGTTGCGTATTCAGAGTTTGGCCATGATCAAATATACTCGGAATTATCATACCAACCAGTTAAATTAATTGTGGGGCTGAGAACCTTCTATAGGATGGCTATAATTGACCTGAGGCGACTCAAAGTTAAAGTTGGGTTCTTCTTTCCGACAAGCGAATGCTCGAAGTGACTGGTGTGGACTTACAAACAGGGTTGTGGACTTGACTGGCCTCTGCAATTTCCGCCGTCGGGGTTGGTTGTTTTACAGCCTCGGAAGATATTTCAATCGAGGATGAGAAATCTTGACAGCAAGGATCGCTAGGCCTATCTCACGTCTTCAGAATTAAGAGGCTTGAGGAGTGAGGACCTACATGTGTCTTACACCCAACACCAATATGCAGTAACTTAAACCTGGTCCGGTTCAGAACACACACAACTCGGCTAGTTCTTTCATTTCCGGTCGCACATAGTGGGACGACTGGCTTCCTGCTACACCGGAACCGAACTCGGACAGACAGGCAGACAGACAAGAGGGGTTTATTTTACGTGATGACGGTAGGTAGCTGCGATTGATGGAGGTGTAGGTGAGAAGAGGAACATTTAGCATGCCAAACAGCGCAGGGCGTGCCCGATGAGTGATGATGGTGTGCACACAATAACACCGTCTACCCACAATTAAAAGTGCGTCCGCGTCCTCTGCTCCCAGCTCCGCCCCAGTTAATTGGTGTATCAGGTGTCTTCTCTGTTTGCATAGTCAAGAAACGGGAACCAAAAACTTTACCCACGGAGAAATAATTACAAGGTTTGTAATTATTTTCCTTTCTTCGATGTGCAAGGGCGTCTGATACAACTGTTAAAATGAAATAAAACGATATCCAACTGTAATTACAAGAGTTCTTATAAGACAAGGAGGTATTTTAATTATAATTTATAATTTTACCTGTCAGAGGCAAACGCTAAACTGTCGTACATTTTCTACTGCGACATCGTGGTGTTGTGAAATCCAGTCAGTAAGGTTTCTTGTATCAACTTATCAAGAACAGATGAAATGTACAATATTTACAAATGGATTTGCGGCCACCATCTAGACGTATTTTATGAGGATAAAAAAAAGTATTTTCTTGCTATTTGGTATGCATAGGCTTATACATGATGGGGTTTTATTTAATGTCTTGTAATGTGTTTTGATATCAGAGATATTAAATATTTATTTCTATTGAAAGAAAACGACATGCAAATAAATATATATTATGGCAGGGTCATCCATTTGATTTATTTTTGTACGAGAATTTAAAGATATACCCTATAGACTTTTGAGTTGAACGACGATTTACACTATAGATTTACATTTTAAAACGTAGTAAAGTATTATTTGCCCTACCACGCTTGAAACTGAAAGAACTGATTTTCATAGAAAAGTAAGAAACGAATCAATGATTGACGTACAACTTTATAATTCATCATACACCATGTTGTTTTGACATATAGATCTGTACTCCCCGCAATAAAGCTTTGTAATGTAAACACATAAGGCTAATCGACCGCGTTTTTCTATTTTCCAAAATATGCTACCAAGTCAAAACATAGTTCTTGGCTTTAAAACCTGGCTATTTTGATTTTCTAAAATAGCCAGGTTTCAAAGCCATTCACTATATTTTGACTTGGTAGCATATTTTGGAAAATAGAAAAACGCGGTCGAATAGCCATAAGCAGTTTCTATTGTAATTCATGTACGTCCATTTGATTTTGTTAACTCAATAGAGCATTGAGGGGGCTCAAAAATAAGAAAAATTGGAACCGTTAATGTTGCGTTTTGGGTGCAACCAATACGTATAGCTATTTTTTAAGTTGTGTGTTGGCATTGGTGGGGGGGGGGGGGGAGGCGGGGAGTAATTGACTATCCACGTCCTGTAAATCAAAATCTATATCGGCGAAACCAATTTGATTCATTGATTCTTGACGTGTGAGAAGGTAACAGATGGCAAAGCCGATAGGCTTCTCCGTGTATTCTACGCTTGTGTATTACCAACGTGTAACACGGCAGTGAAGAATCGCAGCCATCATTGCACCGTACGTGCCAGAGAGGCCACCACCTGTTTCCTCACACGTGGCCATGTATGTCCCTTTAATTTCCGGTTCACGCATTCAGAGTTCGAACACGTTGGACTACAATTACGGAATTTGTTTTGTTTACGTTGGAAAAACAAGAGATTTTAAATTTATGAATATGAAATGATTGAACAGAATTGCCAACAGCTAGAAAAACACATTTATGCAGCTCGAAATCAACATGCAGATTATATCACAATTAGTCATACATATGATTTTCGATTCAAGGACTACCATTGAGAATGTTATTTAAAATAAGGGCGTTAAGTATTATTATATTGTAGTTCGTTTTTAATTGCAATTTTGCTAAAAAAAAATATACACCACCGTTTCAATTCAGCTCTATATACCTACGGTATCCAAAATTACAGAAATCTAATCAAAATTAGCAGAAATTGGTTTATCCAAACTAAATTGCTACCAATTACATATAGTTGAAAAAATTGGAATTGGTTTTTAACAATAATGATTGAGTTCGCAATATGTATTCAAACTGTTAAAATTATCAAATTTGAACGTGCATTACACGGTTTCTGTATACGCGATTAATTACCGAAATATCCTTTAGGCATTAGTTGACCTACTTGATAAAACAACAATGGTGCATACGTGTTGATTGAAATCAGTTTATATTCTAGTGCACAAATGTTAATACTGGTAGTCTGTAGTATAGTGCAGTACTACCTTAGGGTACTGTTATGTAGGTGTGACCTTGTACAAGAACGTACACCAGGATTAATTACCGGATGGGGTTTACGATATGTTCTAAGTTTATAACTACTCATGACAAAACTATAATCAAGTTGTGCTTAAGTGCTTTGCACATACACAGATCTATTCGCTCCACATGACGAAATTCTTCTTCCGATCATAATACAAAAAGAACCAATTAAAGACCGCCCTAATCCTCCCACTCCATTCCTCCTATACTCTACATTCTACAAGACTGATCTATACATCTGCACCTTCAGAAATTACAGAACTATGAGTGTCTGAACCAATCATGCACTGTACCCTTACATTTCACTTAGCATCATTGATTAAAGAAGTCGAATACACATTCAGAAAACGTACGCAAGGTTTTGGAAACAAATGTCTTAATTTTATTCAAGTGAAGGGTCCACAGTTGTTAGCAAATTAGAGAACTTGGGAGGGAGTTAATTACAAACGTAAGTCCAAGTAAAATGAGTTCAAATAATAATTAACACAGTGAAAACGAGGTTAGAATATTTAAGTCAATTGAAAATACTCCTGGGTATAAATGCGTATAAATTCATTTGCATAAATAAAAGAGAACATTTGAAGAGCACTTTCAAGACGCAAGTAAGCCCGAAGAATATGTTCAGTGGCACAATAATGAGATTTCGACTCGAGACCTTATTCGGCTCGTTGGCTTACAAGTGGATCTTGGACCCTGCTCGGGACCGTCCTAGTTCTCATTAGGCAATTAACTCGTTCCTGACCTAAGCAGGAGTGGGTGGGTGGATGGGAGGGAATTCCCCTTCAATTCCGTCCGTGGGTAACTCGAGTCGAGTGGCGCGGACTTATGATTTCATATTTTATTCTATGAATCTGAATCTGATTAGGAACCGTCTCAAGAAGGGGTTATCGTGTAGAATCATGCTTTACATGAAGCATTGCACATTGAAACGGGTCAGTACCCAAGAAGATAAGCATTAAAGTTGTGAACATGGCAATTTTAGTCGTTAACTTTTTATTACAAGTTAGATTTATACCAAAAATAAAAGAGTCCTTTTACGACATTAAAAACTTTATTTGATTTAAAGGGTATTTAACCGCTAAACTCAAAAAATTCAGGCTAACTAGTAATGAAAATTTAGCAATTAACAGAAAATTATTGGGGCCACCATGACCTCAAAAAATTGTCAAACATGACATTTTTCGAGCTAGGTCCCATCGGCAAAAATCTCCCATAAGAAATAACATGGGGACGATCTTAATGCCCCGTGACCTTGGAGGATTTTGATCCAAAAAAATATTGGCCATTATTGACGTACTCGACAGCCTTTTCTGTAGGTAAATTTTCTATATTTTGTTTTGTAATTTGAGCAAGTAGTTTGTTCAAAATATGCTGATTACCAAGATGGGGTGTGATTTTGGAATGCATATTTTTGCGTGTTTGAGGGTATATTTGGGCACAGTTACAAGACACGATGTAAAAAATGGGCATTTTAGATTGGTACTATGCTCTAGTATCTATGTGCACCAAAAAAGAAGCAGGTTAAAGCCGATTTAGGAAATTTTCCAAAACACCAATTTTCGCCAATTTCTGGATCAAAAAAATTAAAAAATTCGTGTTAAATCACAGTTCCAAGATATAATTTTTTAAATGCTCATTTAAGTGTAGAATTGTGCTATAGATCACGTGGTAAAAAATAATATTTTGGGTTTTTAGCCCCTTTAATTATGACTTATATAATAAACAAAAAAATGCAAATTTTATTATTACGTTTGTTTGATCAATGTACAAAGTCAGTGGCCTGGTTAGGTAAAGTACTTTCAATCAATTACATCTTTTTCATTTTCATCGTACATCGAAAATGTTCACGATTGCTGACGTTTTTAATTTTTATCGTTTGTAAGAGTTACGAAGGTAGTTAATCTGCTTCGAATAAACTTTGAACAAGGGAATCTCATTAACAGTATATCGTCCTATATCACGAAACGGGACGAATAAGGTTTGTTTTAAATTGCCACATTTTAAATTATTTGTCATGGGATATAAGAGTTGGCATGTATCTAAGAAGAAGTGATGTATAATGATGTATAATCTTCTTCGTTATTCCGAAAAGAGGCAGTAGATTTAAAATAAAACATTAGAAAAGGGTATTTGATTGTATTTTTGAACTAAATTCTGTTATTAAAAAAAAATGTTAGTTATAGTGATTTAGTATAAAATGTCATACTGATTTGAGAATATTTTGTAACAAAATATACATCTTGGACGGAAGATCAATCTCAAATATAATCAGCACCTATTAAGAATAATCACGTTGATTGAGTCTGGCAAACGACAAAGACAGAACAGGAACTATGAGAAATGAGTGTTGTTGATACATGTAACATAGGGTCAAAGGGAACATACTCTTAATTACACCTACGTATCTATACTGCCTGTTACATCTTTCAAATTATAATCACGAATGAAAATGCAATGTTACGAGAATAACTCAGTAACATATCTGTATTAAGCATGTTTTTATTGCGTTGTCAGTGTTAAATTAAAAATGTTATTGATATTGATGAAGGTTCGTTATAGTAATGTAACGCAAACGAGCCTCGCGTTGGAGAAATTAAGCTTATTATCTTCAAGCGCTTTGGGTAACTGTTAGTATGAAATGGCATAGCAATTTGTTAGTACGCTTAAGTAGAAGTAATTTTTATCAATTTTCCCAGCATTGTTACAATCAACCATTCTTACGTCTAAATATTATACGATCTTGCACGGTAACGAAGATTAATAGTATCATAATGATATAAATAACTGCACCTTAAGATATGCTCACCATATAGAAAATTAAAATTGCAATTTATCATGCCAAAATGTAGACCAATTTTGCAATAATCAGTATTCACTTGTAAAACCGGAGGATTGCCAAATTTGTTTTATTAAACAATACGTTTTGTGAAATGTTTACATAACAAGGTACACAACCATCAATTATATCAATGAACAATCAAGTAAAAAATGTGTATAATCAAAATGTCTGTCAAACCTTGTCTAACGAAGCCGCGCCACACATATACACAAAGAAATGCCAAATTTGCCTCTAAAATAATTCACTAATTTTAGCGTCGAAGTTGCCCCTTTAAGTGTGGAATCATTTATGACGTATGGGGATTCCTCCCCCTTTACACTAGTGACACCATTTTACTGGATACATGTTGAATGAATGATACCGATCCCTGTGTTGCGGCCGAACTAGATTGAAGTGCTGACCAACGGCCATGATATTGCCAAACTATTTCTCTTTTCCATCATACAATAAATATACCATTTTAGGACGAGTACAACAATTTATAACGCGGGAAGAAAAGACAGATCAATAAATGCTTATGGCATCTTGAAAGATATTCTTCTAAAGATGAACGAAACCTTAAAACTTTCCTTAAACGTTCGTTTCAAGTACTGAAATACCTCATTAGCATGCTATGGACGTTATATGAAGCTGAAGGAGGTCCTTATAAAGAACCAAAGGAGTGTCCTATAAAACATAATTGTAATCTTACGTTCATTAGGGTTAATTAAGGAAATTACCTCCCCGACATACGTTCAGGCCACGCCTTCTCCTTCAGAAGCTCGACGTGGTGGCTTTTGTAAAATACCTCACTCGATTTTAATGACGTCGAACTTAGACATTCCACTTTTAGTACTTTGATCGTGTATTTTAATAATGAATAGAATTTTAAATGATTTGGTTTTATGTCAAACATAAAAGAAACGTATCTCGACAGTGTAGCAGCAGTCTGCAGGCCAGTGCACTTACATGCTTTATATTTTAACATGTGTATAGTTAATCGAGACCATGGCTATAACGATTAACGTATGATGGTGATTATATTGTTTCATGACACAAAATGTTTTAAGATATTACCAGTGACATAAAAAAAAACTACTGCTGGGCCGGGTAATACCACATCCATTTCGACTCTCTGATATAGGATGTAAACCAAATTTAAAAATTTAAACTTTGTTACAGCTTACAGAAACTGTATATTTTATGTTATTAATCGGACGGGATCTTTTCACTGTCAATATTATTAAAAGATAACAAAATAAGAGTTGGAAATCTGGAGACTTCACCTTGAAGCGTGTGTCTAAACGCAAAGCGCGCGAAGTGAAGACGTGCGCGTGACTTCACATAATTCAACATGCATGCATGATGCTTTAGCATCTTGTATACATGAAATGAATACCTGCCCTATGGCTTTATTGTTGGCCGTGACATTGTCACGCGGGAATGCTGCACCAAGCACACGCTTGAGCCGACCGAGCGGGACAGTTTCCGGCTGTGGGCTGTGACGACAAGCACATTACGTATCCGACCGGCTAAAGCATAGGCAATAATAATAAATTTGAACCAAGGACCCATCCAGTTATCATTGATATAGTACACGCATACGTGGTTGCACCGGCTCCAAATCGCCACTACAAGTCTTCAATATACGATAATGCACATTAAAAAAATTTTTTTTTTTTTTTATTTAATTTTTTTTTTTTTGGATTTTTCCACGAACAACAGAAAATCCGCAAAACACATGCACCCAAAATGCACCAATTAGCTATCCAACAACGCGGGGGGATTTAAGCGTTTTCCTAGTATTAAAAAAAACTTTTTGTAAAAGGGTTTACACTAGGAAAACGTTTAAAGTCCCGCCGCGTTTTTTGTGACGTAATTGGTGCTTACTGCCATGTGTTATGCGAATTTTCTGTTGTTCTGGGGAAAAAATCGATTTTTAAATTGATTTTTTTTTAAAAAAATAAAAAAAAAAAAAAATTAACTTAATTTTTTTAATTTTTTTTTTTAATTAAATCGTAATTTTTTAAAAAAAAAAACGAAAAATTAAAATTTGTATAAGAAATAATTTCTCGTTGGCTAAAATTTAAAAATTAATATATTATTCATAAAAAAGGGGTTCTGCGAAAAAATTATTTAAATGGGATAAAGAATATGGGTTTTATAAGTCAAAGAATTGTTTAAAAAAAAAAAAAACCCGTAAAAATTTCGTTTTTTATGAAAAATATTTTTTTAATTTGCGCTCAAATTTCACAAGAATTCTTAATTCATAAAAAAAAGGTTCTGTGCAAAAATCATTAAAATCGGAAAAAAGCAGTAGGTGTTTAAAAGTCGAAAAAATTTTTTAAAATCAAAAAAAACGTAAATTGCGTTTTCATGAAAAAAATTTTCCGTTGCGCTCAAAAACTGCGTTCTAAGTTCAGAGATTTCAAAAGGCCCCCCATAAAATTTTTTTGCAATGGGAGTATCAGTTTAGCCGGAATCGTGGGACAAACGAAAAAAATCAAAAAAAAAAAAAAAAATTTCCGGATTTTTTTCTCCATTTTAAGGGAAATTTCGCTTCGCTCGCTACGCTCGCTCGCTCATCCAATCAATTTAAATCAATAAAAATGTGTATATTAAAAATGTTGTCAAACCTTGCCCCAACGAAGCCCGCCACCTATAACAAAGAAATACCAAAATTTGCCCAAAATAATTCCAAACAATTTTTTTAGCGTCGAAGTTGCCCCTTTAAAGTGGGGAACATTTATACGTATGGGGATTCCTCCCCTTTACACTAGTGAAAAACCATTTTCGGGGATACATTTTAATAATGTACAATCCCTGTGTTGCGGGGGAAACTAATTGAAGTGCTGACCAAAGGGCCATGATATTGCCGAATATTTCTCTTTTCCATCATACAATAACCATACCTTTTTTATGACAAATACAACAATTTTAAACGCGGGAAGAAAAGACAGATAAATAAAATGCTTAGGGCATTTTTGAGAGATATTCTTCAAAAGTGAACAAAACCCCCTTAAAAACTTTCCTTAAATTTTCGTTTCAAGTACTGAAAACCTCATTAGCATCTAGGACTTATTGAAGCGAAGGAGGTCCTTATAAAGAACCAAAGGAGTGTCCTATAAAACATAATTGTAACTTACGTTCTTAGGGTTAAATTTGGAAATTACCTCCCCGACATACTTTCAGGCCACGCCCTTTTCCTTAGAAGCTCAACTGGTGGGTTTTTTTGAAAACCTCACTCGTTTTTTAAAGACGTCGAACTTAGACATTCCACTTTAGTACTTTTATGGTATTTTTTAAAAGTGAATAGAATTTTTAAAAGTTTTTTTTTTATGTCAAACAAAAAGAAACGTATTCCCACAGTGTAGCAGCGTCGCAGGTCAGTGCACTTTCATGGTATATATTTTAAATGTGTATAGTTAATCGAGACCAGCTATAAAGATTAACGTTGAGGTGATTGTTTTTTCTGACAATTTTTTTTTTTTTTTAAGAATTACCAGTGACTAAAAAAAATACTGCTGGGGGGGGGGAAACCATTCCATTTTGACTCTCTGATATAGGAGTAAAAAAAATTACAAAATTAAACTTTGTAAAAGGAACTTATTTGTATGTTATTATCGGGACGGGGCCTTTTCCTGTCAAATTATTAAAAGTAAAAAAATAAGATTGGAAAGTGGAGTTTTCCACCCTTTAAGCGTGTGTCTAAACGCAAAACGCCGAAGTGAAGACGTGCGCGTGACTTACATAATTCAACCCCGGCTTTTTTGCTCTTTTATCATGAAATGAATACCCGCCCTATGGCTTTTATTGTTGGCCGTGACATTGTCACGCGGGAATGCTGCCCACACCTTACCGACCGGGGGACATTCCGGGTGTGGGCTTGAGACAAACACTTTTAGCCGCCCGGGGTAAAACATAGGCAAAAATAATAAATTTTTAAACCCAAAGGGCCCATCCCGTTATTCCACTCGATAATTCCACGGCAATACGCCTGGTGTTTTGCTACCGGGCTCCAAAACATGGTCGCCACTACACAAGTCTTCAATATACGATAATGCACAAACACAAAACATACAATCTATGACTCTCTCATAATTCGGACATAAATAACAATTCAAAAACATTATAAACAAAAACAATACAACCCTACTCAAAATAATATTATTATATCCACAAAGTTTATTGCCGTATGGCCTCCTTTTTTGGGGGGCTTGTTGTAGTGTTTCTTGCATGCTTTATGGCTCAATCATTGCAAAGTTGCAGCATCACATTTATTTCACATGATTTGACAGACGTGACTGACAGAGGAGAATTGAATGTTTCACGACAAGCAAAACTCCACTTGTACATGACGAATATTTTAAAAACAAATTGCATTCCGGGGCTAAAAAGATGAAAAATGAAGAAAATTGCATTGCCAACTGACACGACGAAAGGTAGAGATGAAAATAATATGAAAGACTTGAAATCACGTACAACAAATGTTTGTTGAATCGCATGTTGGGACAATCACGTTTGCGTAGCCCCCACCCTTTAAAAGTATAATAATTATATATCAATCTTTACTGAAGGCAAAATTTAAAAGGCAATATGACGTAAGTTTTTTTTATTTTCACATTGTAGGGAAACAAATATTCAAGATACTAACATATAACTTATGAAAAATGTTCAAATAGTACCAGAAATAACATACTTGTAGTAAAGACACTAAATAAAATAATCATAAAGGAAATGCAAAAACATTAAGATTGAATATGTCTAGCTTCCAAGAAAATCATAATAACAACTTAGTTGTACAAAGAGTCTTATGATGAAACGCTTCTACAGTATCGGTTCATTTCATGACTTGATTCACTGCTCTCGTAAATGTACATATTATTCAAAAGTAAAACAATTTTCGTGAGGCTAATTTGCATCTTGAAATTGTCTCTGATGCACAACAAATGGTATTGCTCCCAGGACCCCTCCTTCCAAGCCCAACTCCACTCCACTTCAACACCTAATATTGTATGTGTAACTCCATGAACACCCATAACTGCAATACACTTCTCTACAGTCGGAATTTTGTTTTGACTGCTCAGCTGTACGTAATCGAATTCCACTTACTTGCAAGATCACTTCACAATTTCAGAATCCACTTTTGCTCGTTCAGTGATTGTAAAATGCAGGCATCATGTTAAAAGTCTCAATGCTATTCATTCTACAGTCACCATAATATAATGTTACTCCGCAATAGGGCTGGCTACGTAAATACGTGAATCTTTTAGTTTAAAATTGTTTTAAATCAAGCTTCTCTGATAATAGCGTATTGTTTTGTCTAGGGAGCGAATCTCCCCTATGAGCATATATTTCCGTCCATTCGTATGTCTGTGCGAGTGTCCGATTGATATATGTTTTATTTGTTGACATTCTGCAAGAATGTTACATAATGTGTTTGGTGAACTTTGCTGTCATGGGCCGCATCACACATTATCAACGAGGGACAATTCGATCAACCCTACACCTACACCAAAGGATTTGGATGTAAAGGGGAAATACAATTGATGAATGCTGCGTGTCCATGTTCAACAATCCCTATTTTGGGTACTCCAATATCCGTGCTTGTTGAGATATATTAACCATGATAATATGAAGTGATCATTATGTCTAACTGATTACTTATATGTTTTTCTCTCGCTGCTTCTACGCAATATGGCAATAACTTGCATATTACATAAAGAAATTATAAAAAAAAGGAAATAATATTAATTATTGTAGGAAAACAGTAAATTATTTCATCGACATTTTTTGTGTGGAAAATATCAATAAATCTTAATTCGATTAAATAACTCACATTCAAATATTGATGTGTTATGTGTAAAGTAAGTATCTGTTCGACCAATTTTTATGGGAAGTTTCAATAAATCATAATTACATTAAATAACGCTCATTCAAATGTTTATATATGCCATTGTGTCATTTCAAATTGAATTAAGTGGGAATCTAAAACCGTTGATTTAATATGTTATTGCATTCGATTAAAGTCAACTAAAAGGACAATAAAACCAAATGAATCTGAATTAGAAATAGGAAAACGCACATGGAACAATGAGTTGCTCAGTATAAAATGTTTAAATGTATTCGAATATTTAAAAGGACATACTCCCATGTGCAATATTCCAATAACAAGAACAAATCAAAGGGTGTCAAAAAGGGGTCAGTCAGTATGTTAGTATCGAGCATACTTCCCACCCCTCAACAAAAAGCAGGTGTTGTAGGATCCCCCTTTCCAGCAACAACACGACGGTGTTTACAATGATGGACATGTCAAACAATTCAGTAATTAACCAATCATAATCATAACAATAACAGCACACACCTGGCGATTTGGATTCAACCCCTATAGGCACAATACCAACTCAAACCACAAGATGCAAAATGGTTGAGCAGATGTTGAATGTTTTTTGTGAACGCACAAGCCATAAAACGTGGCATATTAAAATATACATTATTTAAGCAGTTATTGTGGAGAAATCTACAGAAATACCACGAGTGGAAAGTAACGCATGATCCAATTTGTGGATTTTGGCTTCAAAGCCCATTATACTTGGAAATATCTGACAGGGTTTCTTTCTCAGCTGGTCTTACGATTTGACATGACTGACAGAAGAGAATGAAATGTTTCACGACAAGTAATACTCCAGCCTGTCGGGTTCCATTCAAAAATCGTTACGAGTGAACTCGGGAGACCCATGTGTTGTTCTTTTCAGATGCTCGTATCATGATGGGAAAGTTACTTATTTAACACAGTGCTTTGTGGCTACTAATAACCAAATATAGATGTAGAATATTCGAGATAATCCTGCTAAACTTGATATTTCGATACGATATCGATGTGGGAATATTTTTTCTTTTCGTTTTTCTTTTTTAATGTTTTGTTTTTTTGTTGTTATCTTTTTTACTTTTTTACTTTTTTTTACTTTTTTCTTTTTTCTTACTTTTTTTCCCTTTTTCTTTTCTTTTTTCTTTTCTTTTCATTCACCACCCTTTTTTTGTATTTGATTAATTCATAAATTGCATTTAATATCCTTTGTATTTGTTATCAAATTTGTTGAGTTTTTAATGCATTTTTACTTAAAATGTAGTTCATTGTTGTGTCTGCCTCGATGTAATTAGATTTATATTTAGTTGTCCTCCTTTGTTAATCAGTTTTTGAATAGGACAGACGTTAAATAAATAAATAAATAAATAAAAATAAATTAGATATCGATATTTGGACTCAAAATCGAAATAACAAAATTTAAATTAAAAATTTGACGAAAAAATCGTGGTGCCGTTTAGGCTATTAAATTCCATCCTATTTTTTAAGTATGGTGGAGGTGCCGGGTCATTAAACGTTAGTGTGAGAACGTAAAAATAGTTAAGATTTTTTGTGAGGGGGGGGGGGCGGTAATTTATAATTTTTTCGAACAAATAATAAAATATTTGTGTGGAATCGATGATTGAATGAAATGTCATAGCCCAGCCCTAGATTGAAGTATTCAAACTAATTTAAATTAAATATAATGCATTCATTCATTCATTGGATACACATAGAATATTTTTACTGCTTCTTTTTTTTCTTTTTTAATTATAGTGTAGAAAATTGAAGTAATGTTTAATTGCAATATGCACATTGCAAAACGCAAACAACTCGAACATGCTTAATTTAATATCTCTTTGAGCAAGGTAAAACTGCTCAAAAAACAGGAAGTGTACACAAGGAAGGCAATTTATTAAAGTATATAAGGTACGCTGCACTGAAGTTTTACATTCTTTGCTTCCAGAACAAAGTTGTTGAACTTCCACAAACTAAATAAAACAACCAGGCCACTGTTTAATCTCGACGCTCTACTATGTAGAGTGGATATTATTAAATGTAATGTCAAAGAACTTGAAAAAAGGTTTAGTTGTAAATTATTTTTAGAAGTGTGTAGTTCAGTATAAACAGGAACACGCGATCACTATCCCAGCACGCTACATATCTGTGTGATCGCACTTTCATGTTGACGCGATCATGTCACGGGAACGAAACATCACTTTTAAAATAATGTTTTAAAAACTCACAAGTAAAGTATAAGTCACAAATGCTCATGCATGTAAATGCAATGGCGTATGCTTAAACGAGACATGTTTAATATTATACATAGTTTATAAATGGCAGTACCCCGGACCGTTTCCAAATTAATATTAGTATAGTTAACAGAGGTGACAGCCTCGGATAGGTGTCTATATAGAAGGTTTATTGTCCGCGAAAAAGTGCTATTTAATAATAATAATAATTGTGAAATAATTCACATGCGATTTTAGCTATTATATTCAAATCAGAAGTAAATGTAGCCAATAAAGAAAAAGAAAGTATTCCGAAAAAGGAAATATTAAAATTGAAAAATTATTAAGCACTACATTAAATAAAGTCGGCCATTGGTTGTAAGAAATTGAAGTTATATATCGCCTGGGTCAGAAATTGGTTATAGCCGGATTACGATTGCCATACGTTTGTGCGATTTCATTGTTATATTTCACAATCGTTTCGAATTGAATTGTATTCGGGATCATTACGAACAAGTGTCCGTACATGCAGTATTGCGCTCGCGGGGAGCAAGAGTCAAACGGGAACAAAAGATCAATTCAGTGAACTTTTGAGTACAGCGTCACAATGGACTCTCGAAATGTTTAGTAGCTGCCTGCTGTACAGGCTTGAAAACAAATAATGGCAATTATAATATGGCCCGTATTCGGCACTCATGTGCGAGCGAAGCCGCTAGCTGGATTTATTTACTCGCGTCGCTGTGAGAAGCATACATGGAAACATGACAATGTACATGGAACATGGCCAGGCACGAGTTATACTCTATGCTCCGAAATGTGGTCGCAACTCGTACAGTTTCCCCAACAAATAAACATCTCGCTTTTTGTCGTTCACTCATTTGCATAGAGTGTTTTAAATTTCGATTTTAATTTCGATGTTAATACATTTTGTCATCAGGTGAGCTTGTAAAAGGAAACCTCTGCAATACTTTTCCATGGTTCAACGGAATTACTTAATGCTACCTCCGGAACTAAAATGTGGTTTTCTAGAATTCGTAAAAAAAATCATTAGAAACGTGTTTTATAATAGAAAAAAAAAACTCTAAAGCCATTGTGGGGTGAATATGATATATTAGCGATTTCAATGTTTTGTTTTGTGACAACAATGGTGAAAAATGAAAACAAGTGTACAAATTACTTAAAGGGGTATTCACCCTCTAAACTAAAATATATATATATATTCAAACTAACTAGTCGAGAATTTAAAAAGGAAAAGAAAAATTATTGGGTCCACCATGACCCGAAAGAAAATCGTCAAACTTGGAAATTTTCGAGCCTGGTCTCATCGACAAAAAATCTCCTATGAGAATAAACATGGGGACGAGTTTTATGCCCCGTGTCCTCGGAGGATTTTGATCCAAAAAAATATTGGCCATTATTGACGTACACTCGACAGCCCTTTCTGTAAATTTAATACATTTTGTTTTGTAATTTGGGCAAGTGGTTCGGTCAAATATGCTGAATCCCAAGACGGGATGTGATTTTGGATTGCTTATTTTTGCGCGTTTGAGTGTATATTTGTGCACAGTTTCAAGATACGATGTTGTAATGGGCCGTTTTAGATTGGTACGATGCTGCGTGGAACACAAATTAAGCAGGATAAAGCCGATTTTAAAAATTCTACAAAACCCAATTTTTGCAAATTTTACGATCAAAAAACTTTTCAAAAATTGTATAGAATCCCAGTTACAAGATATAATTTTTTAAACCGTCATTTCATGCTAGAGATTATATGGTAAAAAATAATTTTGGGGGTAAAAGCCCCTTTAATGAACGTACGTAGCACTGGGCAAAAACTTTTGTTGTATTACAATTTCAAATATTTACTTAACAACTGTAGTTCATTGTTGTGTCTGCATCTATCTAATTAGATTTATTTAGGTGTAAAGAAGTTTTTTAACTGTATAGGATAGACGTTAAAAATAAATGAATAAAGAAAGAAAAGAAAATTCGTTGAAATCAGGTTTTAGTATCTAATTCCAAAATAACGTATGTCTTACCACATCCACTACTCAAATACAGAGTATTCAATAGCATACGCCCATATACCTATTGATATCGTCGCACACGGGCGAATGTACAAGAAAACGATGTTTGGCGGGAATGAAGTTGTACACCATAATGTCATTACGAAGCTGTGTCTGGCTTAATTAAATGGAGAGAATTAAGCCACGTTGTGATTTGACAAGTGAGTTAAGATGGTGCTGGGGAAACTTCATTTTGTTCGGATTATAAAGTGATGAAAACAGGTGAGATCTGGTGCGTGTTAATTTATTCCATGTATAAGGCGGCACTCGTTGCCCCCAAGTCGGAGAGCGCACATCAAAATGTAGCCAGCTTGTTTTATTTAGCGCAGTAAAGGAAACAAGACGAAAATATGAGTCTAAATTCTAAATCGTCTGCCTTCGTAACTGGCAACATTTTCACGAAGAAACAAGAAAATTGAGAGAACGGCATAGTTGGGCAGCTGAGAATAAACAAGACTATGCGTAATAATTAGATACGATTCTCTGTCGCCATTTGTAAGTTTCGTTTTCTTTGCGTATGTTTTATTTGCCTCTCAAGCGTCGACTTGGTACATTTTAGACGAGCGTTCTTTATAACGGAATGCAGAAAAATGAGATATTCCTTAAAACTGCGAAAAAGTTTTGAACAAAACATTAGATCTATCCAGAAAACAATGTTAATGTAATTCGCTTAAGGCTCCGCTCTTCTTTTCGTTGTCTTGTCTTTAATTGAACAATTTTATTTTCTTAGATATTCAAAGCGTGCCACATCAACCTTTGTTAGGCGTACATCTGAACAAATTTTAAATAATTCCACTCGAGTTTCAGATGAATTCCCTCTTGTTTTAATCGTGTTTTTTGTTTGTTTGTTTGCGGGAAGGATGACGTGCTACTCGCGTCTAAATCGGAGAGATTTGGCTCCACCGCTTTGCGCGTTGGTAAAACTGTGCCAGGCAACCCTCAACCCCGCAGCGAAAATGTTCGTTCACTCCTATAAATTATCGAAGAGGTGTCTTGCGGATTTCAACACTACATTCGCCGTTCTTTTGTTTTGTTCTGGTTCAACGCGTTCTTGAATGTCTCAAATCGACCGCTAGAGCAGAAATTAATGTATCTCATCGCCGAAATGTCTGCTGTGTGGGGTGCTTGAGATAACAAGACTGTAACTAATACACTATAGCTATCTATATTGGAGAATGTATTGATTTGACATTGCCGTGATATCGGCAATTACTTGGAAATGTTCTGGAATTTAAATTCATTCCAGTAAGATATCTAGGCTATCGGTGAATAAAAATTAAGTTGCATACGGTACGTTAGAAGTTTTCTATAACGATAAGAGAAAAAGATAACGCTGTACCTATCATTGGAGCGTTGTGGTACGGAATGCTCTTAGATCTGAGAAAGAGTTCAATTCTATCAAAACTGCACATTGTGTCAAGGCCCATATTAAATTCACGTATAACATAGACTATTCACTCGACATTGCTATACTTTTTCTAGTTTCAAAGTTTCAATTTATTATAATGTAATACGACGATTGGCCTAGTTTTAGTTCGTTCCAGATTACAATTACCCTATCGAGAGATGCCTACATACAATTGCACGCTATGTTCCTTTTACTATGACATAATTACATCAACATTTAATTTTATCGTACGACTGTATGATACAGAATATATAGGAATAAACCGTTCGGTGGATAGAGTTATTATTTACAGCCACACAGCATGTTTGCTTGTTTAATGTTTGCATAAATAAACAGACGATGGCTTTGTATTTGTAATACTCGTATTGATTATTTAATGAAGTTGCATTTGCATTATAGCCAGGTGACTATTTCATAAAACCATTTGATTTGTATAAAGCACGTTTCATAATCAGTGCTTATGACAGAATGTAGTTATATTTTGTATTAAATTCCCATAATAACTTTAGATCCACGTCCATCAGACGAATCAGTAATTATTCGCCTTTTTTAATGCACCACATTATTCCCAACATTCCTGTCAATAACACATGTCAATTCATGCTAGTTAGTACGAGTAGCCTAGTTATGTCAAATTAAAATACTTGTGTTAATAATATAATGTTTGCTTACCTGCATGTGCATATTACAGGAGTTGAATAATTATTGTATAACGAAAAATAAAAGAATGATGAGTAAATGTAATTCATCTATCGAATACTAAATTCCTGTGCAATGAACATTTGTATTGATTGCCCTATTTTGTAAATCCATTCTGTAATAGTGCACAGTATTTATAAACAAATAGCGACACTATATCACTCAAACCTAGCCGTTATCCTATTATAGGGCACATAATATATTGTTTAACCTGGGTTTTATAATAGGCGACTATGACGCTGTTATGTTAGTATTTTAGACAGAAATTAAAAAAGTGACTACACCGGGGATAGATATATAATGATAATTATATATCCACGAAAATATCCACGAAAATATCCAAAAACCAAAAAAAGATTTGAGACTTTCGCAGTACATGATATGAAAATATATGTTTTGAGGTAAAACTGCGTGTGATGATTTATAATAAAATAATATAATATTCGGTCGTATAATATAGTATATAGTTTGTATATATATATTATACTGATTGATTAAATAATGATTAAAGGCATTCACAATTCGTCTGGTCTATGAAAACAATGGATCTAACCTACGTCACTACTCACAACTGGAGCGTGTGCTTGCTATATGACCTAGGGGTGGGTTGGGTTAGGGATGATATATTCCTAGGGTCGTAAGGTATTTGTGCCCTTGCGTGTCAGATCCTAACCTGTTAGATCTCAATCTTGCTTGGCCAAGAGATTCAGAGAATCTCTTACACTCCATTCCATTCACATGATTTGATTGAAACACAAACAGTTGCGAAGCATTCACGGCGCGGGCCGAGTCCGGCGAAATCCATTTCGCAAGTCTTTAGTTGTCAACAATCTCAAAAGAGCCAAAATGAATCTCGCCAAAATGCTTTATTGTGAACAATCTGCGAAGAACGATGGACAGTCCATATCAAATCTTTCTACCACCAGTTAGATGAATGTTGTGTGCAAAACAACACAAAGAACCTAATCACGACGGAGAAAGGTTCACGTATTTAGAGGGATTAACTAAACCATTGAAAGAACCTGGAAAAGACGCAAGGTTGTTAAATCAATGGATGCATTCAAATATAATAAAATGTACAATGAAAAAAGCCAAAAAAACACAATTAACAAACCTTTGTACACGATATTAGTCGCTCTCTGTGCATCCACTTTCAAACCGTGTGAAATGTCATAAAGAGACTTAAAACTTTCGATTGTACCGTAATAATTATTTGTCTGTACATGCCTACTGTACATACCAAAACAAATTGTGGTGGTTTTGAGGTTGTTTATTCCTTTTAAATACCGAATACAACAAGCAACAATCAAACAAGGATATTTTAAAACACAAACTTCATAATTTACACTTAGTAAATGCAAATCAATTTTCTCTCATTTCGTATTTTATTTTATTTTGTGCCCACATTACAACAGGACACATTTCCAACAAGTGCAATTTACCAAACATTAACATAAGAACTCAATATATAACTCAACGCAACGCAACGCAACAATATCAAATTAGTTACATAAAGTTGATTTCAAAATTAATATAAACATGAATTTGTATATGAGCGTTGTATGTATGTTTGAGTGTATCATTGTGTGAGTAATTGTGTAAAGTGTAAATATAACTTGTATGTGATTGTGATTGTAGGCCAATGTGAGTGTCTGAAACAATAAGTGAAATTTCTTTTACTTGATAACGACTAAATAGGTAAGATCAAATAGGGTAAACGATCTGTAATCAATTTATTGGACTACACTGCATAGTTAGTATAGAGAATATAGGGCCTACAAGGGCCAATGTGTCGGAATCAATTATTAAATCCCGATAATATTGGTAACGGTTAAGGAGCCGGCGACCTCATGAGCTAAAACCCTAATAATTAACATTAAAAATCACGTAAATGAACTATTGGCAGAATATTATGCAGTTCCTTTCCATCTCTGGCCAAAGTATTAACTTACTCATGTGGCTCTTTACACTCCACACTCCACAGACTACACAAACATCGACTAAGTTACCGTGTATACATGGTGTTTTCCTCATTGGACCAACTATAAAAATATTATGATTTATATTTTAGAATAAATAAGCATGTACTCGTTGTGTTTGTGCACAAACTAATCGTGAGAAGAATGATGACAATAATGAATGAGAGACGATGCGGACTACTATACATGAGCGATCGCATAGGTGGACCAACCCTAGGGGCGTTGTTTTATTATCCATTTTCGAGGTTGCGTATGAGGAACTTCCAAAATTGCTCAATTACGTTAACAGCCGTGGGTTGTATTATCATCATCATTTAGGCGAGGCTTTAATTATCTCATTGAAAAAAAAAACATGTATTTGCTCATGGGCTGCAGCATACGTTGTACAACAATCGGCCTTTCTTGTTACCGAATTTGAAACTATTACGGTTAATAATTGATAACTAAGTGGTTTGCATATATTACTCATTTAGAGATAATGCTTACCCTCTAGCTCCGAAAATTAAAAAATATATACATAACTACGTAAAACGTGGGTTAAAACAGACGTAGGGTTTCCGTTTTAAGGAGTACGAAAATAGCCAATAAATTTTTAAGGCCAAAATAAATTAGCCAATAAATTAGTTTTATCTAAGTAATAAGTATATAGGTCGGATTAAAAAATCGTGTATTTAATAGTACAACTGCACAATCCAAGCAGCATTGTTTGTGTTGTGTTTTTACTGCGACAAAGTAAGTAGAATGAAATTTGCGATCACATAGGGGTGACCGAATTCATTAATCCTACTGACACTTTTTGGTAATTAACGTCATGAAGTATAAAGTTACCCTGTCAAGTCGTACAAATAGGTTCGTCTCAAATCCTTCACTAATTACTTACCTCAAAAAAGATCTTATTTACTACAAGTATAAAAATAATTTACGTCGAGTAAATAGTCAGTTTTTATTTTCTTTGTGAATCACATAGTTTCTTTATTGTATGCTTTTATTTTTGTCGAGTCTTCTTTGTACCGGAGTAATTGAAACCTGACGACCATGACTGCATTTTGCAGGAATATTAAGATTTAAGATGAAGCAATTTCCAAATTACTTGCACATTAACTAGAAAAACACAAAGGACATAGATTTTTCTTTTACAGCTAATGTTAGAGCTTAACAAATTGCAATAATATTTTATTTATTTACTTAAAAAATGTAATGACAAATTACACAACGCAAAGTATGTTCTATGTTTTTAATTAAAGGTACGTCCCAGATAGCTAATTGCACTCACAGTCAAAATTCACGACCTTGTTACGCTAGAGAGAACGATAATATCCTGCAGTATACGTTTGAAGTATTATTTACTATCGTAGCATGAAAATACTTTATACGGTCTGGATGACATGGAATATGTAACATTGTATTGATAAAGTAGTCAATGTAGTCAGAAAAGCATCGTAGAAAATGGAGATCGTTTTAAGTATATTGTCATGCCATGGTAAGTATTTTTTATGGTTAAGTTAGCATGTGTAAAACCCAGCTTCGTTCTGATTTCAAGCTTCGTTGGACAATGTACAACTATCAATCATCCAGCCAACAATGCCACCCTCTTCGCCTGGCTGCAGGCTACCGTATCTTGATGCAGTCGCCTGAGTAGTGGGGCCCAGGGCTCGACAGGGCGAATAACAAGCTGTACACAACTAGCTTGATGTATGTTATTATCATCGGTCGCACGATTCAATCACACGAGGACGTCAACGAGTACAAGATCAAAGCTTGAGAAACGTCAGGTTGAGGGTTCGACGCCCGATACTCAATATCAAGTCTATATTGCTATATTCGCAAGGTAAGTGCGGAGCCAATAGCATATTTTCTTTGGTTTTAGAGGTAAAAAACAGAAAATTAGCCATTGATGATTAAAGAGAAATGAGAAAAATACAAAGAAATATAAAATTCAAAATATATTGAAACCTAGACCTAACTAAAATGCACTGCTTTAAACTGCTTACAGATTGTAAGTTTGAAAACTGTACTTTGCTTTAATGAAGACAAAAATAAAATCTGAATATTTTCTAGTAACGACGAACGAGAAGAAAACGAACTACAAGAGCCCTGCCTATACAAATTACAAAATAATAGGAAAACATTATTTTTAGATACGTAGTGGAAAGGTAACGATTATCCACTTATAAAAATTTGTCCAAATGGAAATAAGCTTATACAAACTCTTTTACCATAATGCTAACGTGGGCAAGGGCGGCCCAACCATACACATTCTTACCGATTCATCACTCAACCAATATTGGAAAATAGTGTGGTACATTTTGGAATTCGTTAAATAATTATTTTCCTGATCACAAAGAATATTGGTTTCAGTTTAACCGTAATGATGGTATTAAAAGGGAAATGCTGATCCACCCACATGGGTTATGTGTAGTAGGCTATATAGTAATTGTATAAGGGCAGGGCAATTTGAAATTGCACGGTTTCGCTATTATCGTTTCCTACCCCGTTAATGAGGCATTTGATAGTCCACCACCAAATCAAACTCACGCGCCGTTGAGGCTGTGGTACTATTGAACACCGATTGATCGATAAACTGTAAACGATATAATCAAACGAAAACACGTTGCAAGAGCTAATAAAGTTTTTGTTGAATCCAGAAAAGCACAATTGAAAAGCTCGTAACCGTTTAACAAGGCAATACTGGGTTTTACTGTGCGACATTCTCCCGCATGGATCGCTAGCTTTTATATGACTTCTTCGCGAGACATGATAGAAGGTGTAATCATAGCATGAAGACTTCTACAACGCTTCTTTTGTGTGATTAAAGTACGTTATTTGCAGACATTTCTTTCATTACTTGAACCATACAATACGAGTCGTATTCAATACAGAAAATGTTTCTAAAATGAAATATTCTTAACCTTTTTGCAAAGGTTAGCATTTAATTAATCTAAAAATCATTGATATACGGCCGGTTCATCATATTATCAACGTCATCAGATCATCGATATAATTACATTTCATTTTAACAATCAATAAAATTGCCTATTTGAATATGTATTGGCAGTGAAATAGAGTCCCTGAATAAAACTGGGTTGGGGTTGATTGAAAATACTAGCCCTATATATTAACGATCAAAGCGAAAATGGATAAAAAGCATGTAAATAAATAAAAAACATTCCATCCATTCAAGCGATTGTAAATAGCGTTTTCGAAGTCGTAGTATTGCAATAATTATACAGAAATTAAAATACGTACATTGAAATTTGGGGACCCCTTGGCCACCCGGGGACCTGATCCTGCGCGCACTGTCAAACCTATAAATCCGCTTCTGCATTGACTTAAATTAATGACTAAACAACATAATTGTTTTCTAAAACGCGTATTTTTAGTGATACCAGCTACAATAATTTCGAACCAATATTACATATTTTTCAAGTTCAGTCAATGCATCCAATTTAATCAGTAATCAATGAGATACTTAAAAAGTGTTTTTGATGATATGATGTAGATAGATGATATGATATGATGAAGATATGATGAACCCCTGTCTGTATCAGAAAAGCAGATTCGTGGGCTTCTTTTGCAAATAAGGAGACAGGGTGGGTAATAGGTATCTTTAAGTCTTTAAGTAGTCGAAATCCAAATTCCTTCTCGAGTTGTCAGTATAGCAGCTGGCAACATCAGTTTCTATCTAGTACGGTTGACAAGAAGTTTGTTGTTGTAAGTTTTTTAGAGGTTAACAAAAGGGGAGCCAATTAGAATGAGCAGACTGATGGCAAAGCCCCTATGCACATAGACGAATATTATCATTTCGTAACTCTGAAGAGAGCTTTGCCAATTAACTTTTCAGTAGGCTATAAGTAATGTCTACGATCACGACTTTGAAGATCCTTCCTTCTTTGCATACCGCTAAATAAATCATTTCAGTGCACGAACCAAAAAATACAAACTGTATTAACAGCGATGACCGATGACACGAGTGTTTTTGTTTTATATATAACATAGGGATCGCGATGAATAAAATATGCCCACGTTTTATCATAGTTCATTTTAAAAGGATTAAATCACAATTAAAACAAAAAATTAAATTCAATACTTAAACCAGGCAAGATTATAATGTTTTAATTTAATTTATCTAAAGAATGCTATGCACAGTAGCAATATATTAACCTAGTGATGGAGATTTTTTCTGTGTTTTGTAGCCAATTTGATTAATTGATTGGTATTATTATTCGAGCCAAGTTGGGACATAATAGTTTAAATTTAAATACTGTAATTTTGCGGAGTTTTAATTTTGGGGGTTTTTCCTCCGCCTTCGTTTATAAATTAAATTAATATAGACTACAACATTTGAATCAAAAATTAAATTATCACAATATTTTCAAAAAAAGAAGATATTTTTCACCAAGAAATTAAATAATGCTTGCCAGATAATTTTAAAATTGTGATATTGTTTTAAGTTTTATTTTATTCAACAATTTCAGGTAGCCCTACATTTAAAACTAGAGATATTATCTCAAATCAAATCAAACCAAACGTCAAAACGCCTTCCAAATTGTCCGTGAACAAAATACATATTTTACAAAAATATTTTTTAGGCCCTTCATTAAATAATCATCAAATCATCAAAGAGGAAATTGAATTTCTAATTTTGAGGATAAACTGTTACGGGGTTTAAATTTCCAGTTATGTTCACAGAATATATCATGAGTATTTTCGGTATGTAACACGGGCTCTACAAACAAGGCTTCTCTAACTTTCAGTTGGCCGAGAAATTCCCATTTCAAGACCACGAAACATCCCACGTATGCCGCCTATGGGGCCATCTTCATCGCCCACTAGCCCCTAGAATTCGTATTACTGTTCAGTGTGTATAATTCGGCCATGCCTTGAATGTTACTGCGATGGGTGTTTTATCGTGCGAGGAGTTCAGCTTCAGATCCTATAACTGGTCGTGGAATCGTCGTGTCCGTCGCAATCGTTTTGCAAGTGGCTGTACCAATATCTTTCATTCAGAGAGGGTGGGAAATCTGAAAGGAAATATAGTTTAGGTCAGGAATGGGATTATCATCACGAATCTTTTCAAATGCTCTAACTTTACGCACAATCCTCCCAATTCGATCAATCACAAACCGGCAGTTCGACTTTGTTCGATCCAGCTTGGCAGGGAAAATGTAGAACTTGCAGGAAAGTAAAATCCCTATAGACCATTCCTCGCTCTATCTTTTGAGGTGTCATTCACAGGCATGCCTTCCTTTCTTTTGCGTAACACATTGGTATGGTAATGCCCTGAATGCGGATGTACAACCGTTTGTCAAGGACATTATATCAATTATACATCCAGCGATTCCGCTCCATACGTTCATTCGTTGCAGTCGCTCTAGATGTCACAAACTAATCTACATGTAATTTCTAGCCATACATGTTCCGCATTTGCATGACAAGTAATCATGTTCTCACTGTTGAAAAAAGTGTATTATACTATAGATAAAATAACTTCCAGCTTCGAATTCATCAAAATCGCATTTGTGCTCGTTTCACCAAAATTTACACTTTGTTCTTCAAATTCTAAAACAGCGTTGCCCGTGTTGCCGTCAGAAATTGTGTGCCTGGATGCATATGCGTAGTAGACGCGAGTTACTAAATGGTTCTCTGAAGTGAAATTGTTGATATTTGTTCTCCAAGTTTCATAGTCTTGAGCTAAATGATTAAATTCTGAGTCTGGGCTTAATTCAGTAACTACACAAAATTGGAAACTGAAGTGAGTATCTATAGTTGTATCCAACTGTATAATATTCTGGAGCCTCTAGTTTCTATAATTTCATCAAAATTTGCACAATAAAGCTTATTGCATAACGTCTTCTAATGATAGTTATTCTTATGATAAAAGTAAAAGCATTTATAAAAACTATTCATTGTGCTCAGTGGCGGCTTGACCTATACCCTGACCGCACCGGTATACCTGCCAAGGGTAGGTGGCCAACTTGTGAACCCACACTATATTTCGAATTAAAAATATTGTTAGTGTAAAAATTATGTGTTGTGCAAAAGCAGCATTGAGGTTTGTAAGCCCTGTACGATCTTATCGGTCTATACGAGTGAATTCTAATGACAAATGTGCACTAAGCACAGCAATGTTTGCTTTCTTTGTTTTTTCAGTTTGCCTATGCAGCTGATGGTAAATGTACTGAGTAAGTGAGTGATCAGCTGTAAAACTTGGTAACATTGCGATTCGGTTTCAGATCTTATCGCAGAACATAGTCATCACATAAAAGTGCAGTCGATCGGGGTTGAGACCTACAGACCACAGCCCCTCTCCACTAAACGTTGCAACATTACCTTCTAGCATATCTGGCACCGGTCATATTGGAACCTTCAAGCCGCCACTGATTGTGCTAGCACCTTGGCAATGCTTACATTATGCCTCTACTAAACTTTGCTAAGTTCTCTGGCTGTGTGGATGCAACAACATTACCTTCCTTCTTGCACTACGTTTGTTTGAAGCTAATCCCAACAGTTAGTTACAACAGCTAATCTCGGGATTAAAGTACAGTGAACTACGGGTCTTATACTCTTGGAAGTAGTGTGTGTCGAACATTTTGTTTTATAACTTTCGTCCGCCAAAAAAATTATTTTTAATTTTTCTTCATCTCGAAACTTTCTGGAAAATGCTCGAGTCGATAAATAATATAACATTTTTGTAGAAGTTTTATGTTGCCCGACTATAATAAGCACAATCATTGATAAATTCGTAATTTTAAAACTTCCTTCAAGTTGGCAAATTGGTTTAGAAAGGGAAATGAATCGAAAAATATTTGTAACAGTAAATGTAAAAAAGTAACAGTAAAAAGGAAAAATAGACGTCGTTATATAATAGTTCATATGGATTCGTAATCTTCTTTGTGGATCATTATGAAAAACATAGTTTATTAGTATAGTACTTTTACACCACAATAAATAACTGAGGTCCCATGCATGTGATAAAATTACATCTATGTATTGAAAAACAACGCATTACGCATTCCTTTTCTAAATAAGTCTTACTTGAACATCGCCACAGTACAAAGTAATTAGAGGTAAATACATTTACCTATTGTATGGTATGCAACTATGTAATAGAATGAATACGCTTACGAAATTAGTTTTCAATGAGCTCATTTGCTAAGGTTGTAGCAAGAGTTTTCATATTAATTTAAATTAAATAGCATTTACCGCGGGTTCAATTTGCATCCCTTTCTTACGACTCACGAGACTGAATAATGTAATTGCCGGAAAGTTTATTACTTCTGAATTATCAATTTCAAACCTATCGCAAACGAAAATACACATTTCAAAACCTATTTTTAGGTTTGATGTTATACTTAATTGAGATAGCTAAAACGTAATTATATTGAAGTCGGTCTCTTGAGACTGCTGTCTCGGGAGTCGGCTAGTCCATCCATCTAGCTATAACCCCTGAAATAGGCCTACGCTTGACTCCTGTACCGGGTATTCTCCAGTTCAAGCGTTGTTCAAGTGGTTAAGACCTGTGGTCTGATATCTCAAGTAGACAAGTCGAGTTGCTTCTTCGCTGTTGGTCATCGTAAGTCAGCTGTGTGAGAGAGCAACGTCTCCCCCAATCTATTTCGACTGCCAATAAAATAGAACTTCCAGGCGCTTCTTACAAAACGTATAAAAGATTATTAGAAAAGTTAAGCAATAACGTTCACCAAGAAACCCTATCTACTTTATTATTTTATAAACGCAACTGCGGAGAATCGAAGTGAATACTTACTCGTTGTAGGAGTTGTTAACCTTTTATTGGGATTTTGAACTTTGAGTCGTCAATCACAGTAGGCATACGTCATCGATGCGTCACCGTGCGTCTCTCGGTGGATTATATAGGGGATTGTAAGACAGTATAAATACGTCCAGTGGCCATCATTGTCATGTTGGGTAATTAAAAGGTTAAAAAAATGTGATGAAATCTCACTCCACATGTGCTAACTTAACGTTGATCATCAATATCCCAACGTGTCAATCAAAGCTTTCAACTAGTCTTGCATAACGACCCTTTGTGCTTCTTTACTTGATTCGTCACTAGAATTGAAAGATCATGTACCAAGACGACATACTGAGTGGTGTGTCAAAGCCTACAATATACTGTCAATCGAGTGTACAGCATGAAGACCATTTGCAAATAGCATTTTTATGTTTAGCATGTGCATTGTTGTATGTGTTGAAGTAAAGATTTAACTGATATTTTACAAGTCTGCGAAAACGAACATAACGTAAACCAAGAATAGTAAGTAAATTGTAAGTTCATAGAAAGCAATATAAGTTAATATACAAATAAATAAGTATAAGTGAAGTAACTATAATGAGGGTGAAGCGAAAATTAGTCCCTTATAAAAATCCACACGGCATGTACAACAATAGATTGTATTCGTGTAACGTCAATACGGATATATTATTATACATTTTTTTTTTCCCCCACCTATATAAACATTTTTGTCTTTTGCAACTTTTTATTTTACAATAAAAATAACGTTTCGGAAATTAATAAAAACTATAAATTCCGTAATCAGGTTATTTTGAAGAACAAAAAAATCAAATCAAAACCAAACAAAGACAATAGCCAATTAGATTTCACATTTCACACATGGAACTTGTTACACAAGGTGATATAAACAAAAGAAAAATGCTATATTTTCCTATTATAGCTATGAGCAATAATATGATATTGATGTTTTTTCTGCTCGAGGATTATATATGACGGCTCTATGATAGAATAGGCATCTGGTAATTAAATACTAATCACGTTTCAAGGGAAGTAGACCGCTTGTCGCCGCATCCAGTGTTGGTTAGATTGGATATGAAGGAATAGACCACCGTAGATCAATCTTGAATTTCATAACCTTCGCATGTTGCCTTACGACATAGGTTGATACTTGATATAACATCCGAGCATGCCGTCGATTCTATCATTCGTTGTGGTTTCTCTATAAGGACGTGGAATATAATTTAGTAGATTTGGTTTCATGGACAGAACTACAAAATAGATAAATCCAGCAGAATACGTGGTAACAGATCCGTAAGGTGGAATATGGAATTCGGTGAAAAGCTGAATTGATTTCCTATTCGAGGAGACAGTATAGTAGTGGACTAACCCAGTATGATATTGTATATATACATATGATTTATTACCCGATAGCGCCTGTATTAGCGAGCGAGCGCTGTAGAACACATTGCACATCTATCTCAACTCAGCGGACCAACTAAACACATTGTAGACCATTTTAAAATAATATCATTTGATAAATTAAATCACTCAATGATGAAATTAATTAGCTTAATGATAAACTTAATGCTTGAAGTAAAAATCTCAATTTCTGATTGTTTTCCCGGAGAAGTAGGGACCTAGACTACATAATTAAATTTTTTGATTATTTTTAGAGCGATGTTATTTTAATTAGGACTAATTAAAACCAGAACATATCGAATAAAAAACATTTAATTACCAGAATCACTAAGTCACCTATATATGACCACGCGGTAGTGAAACCGATAACTACTTAATATTCTCAATACCAGTGGAATCCGGTCCAAGTCGACGTCAATAAAATAACAAGCGGCGGTTTAAAGCCAATCTTCCAGTTCTTGTGGGCAGGGCTCGTTAAAATATCTAACCCTTCTAATATCTAAAAAGTACGAAATCTTTCGTCCAGGCGAAATACTCTAGCTCAGCCTAGGGGCTTTAGTAACTTCTCACGTCAAAAAGCGGTTCCATTTCGGCTAGCTGTTGAATTATGTGGTACCTGCCCCCCCGCCCGTGGGCACAACCTCCTCTGCGTGCGTGGGTATCAGGCGCGAGTGTGACACACGCCGAGCCGCTCACAGCTTTGTCTTAGAACAACTGGTAATATCAATCATCCCTATCTATTTAATATATTACCCTGCCCGGGGAGTTGGTGTGGAATCAAATGGAGGATGCTGTGTGTTGTTTGCGATGCGATTAAAACTACAGTGATACAACAAGAAAACACAGCGTGGAATCAAACCTTGTATTCTATCTCTACACGACAGGTGGGAACGAGCCCCGAACTACACGTGAAGTTTCTTCTATGCCGCCACTGGAGAGAGGGCATCGTGTGTGCCTCATTTCATGGGGCATTCAAGAATACTGGGGAAAATGTACGTGAATACCTCGATAAAAGAAAGGAGGAAATGTTCATTGTAGGCTCTACATACGATCAGTTGTATACTTGGAAATACGAAAAAGTAAAAAAAATATCTAAAAAAAAATTAAGAAGCAATTTATACATTATATCTTCATTATCAACGATTTAAAAAAATATATGTTGTACTGTAACTGCCATGTATTATGAATAAGTGTCCCGTATTACGTAGGCCCAGCTATATACATGTATACAATGCAAGTGGACTGCAATAAAATAAAATAAACATTAGACAAAAGTTTATGATACAAAAATGTGTATTTGTTTTTACTTTTTAACTTTAAAATTATATAGCTTTTGTCATATTCTTCAAATTGCAAAATCATAGCATATACCTACGCCGAAACAAGCATTATTATTGTGAATTTCCTTCTAAGGCGCTTAGATAGAACCTCATCCGATTAGATGAAAAACAACGGGTTCAAAAATACCTTTTGTACAGCTAATAGTAATTCGGCCATTTTACTGCTTCATGTTGGATCACATTGAACGAGAAATCCGTGTTGAAAATAAAAACAATTTTAACTCATTGAATAGGTAACAAACAAACGAAATGCAAATTCAAATTGTATAACCGGTATTTATGATAAAAACGAATTTTACACCGCTGAAAACAAAATGTATGAACCAACCAATTTTGATTGTTTTGGGAAAACACTCAAAGACAAAGATGCCGCTAAGTTCCACCACAAACACGTGCCTCTTTCTATGTCCACATCAAGACTCGAACCTGGACCGCAGGCATCACGGTTACCAGTCAAACGCCAGATCGAACATGGCTCACGTCTAAATCTGGCACTCCATATGATATAACAGTTCTTCAATTATTCAAAGTTTTTATTACACACATGGCTAGCTATTAGTGCTGCCTTATTATTTACACACATATGTCTTTGTTTCTCTTCCAATGAGGATTGACGTTGAGTATCTGTATATCATATACATATCATGTGTCAGTCAGTCTGTACGCGTATCCGTGTTTCAAGGTTTTCGCGCTCCCAACTGATAAAATTGCAAACATGGGACTCCAGGACAGGAAAGCCTTACTTGCTATGTAACGGATCTGAGCTTTTTTCATCTCTTATGCCCTGTTTTGTGTGCTTTATCCACGGTCACTTTTTCTAAACGCCCGCCTCCATTTCATCTCCGAAACTCTTTACATTCTCTCTAATGCCTTTGAGGCTTTGAGGACAGTGAGAGTGGTTCAGTTCAGATGAAACAGTTTACAGATAATGCACGGAGCTACGGAACCATGGTTGGGTGCTCTGCACGAGCGCTAGACACAAACATTAAATATATTGCAGTTTTATTGAAATCGGTGACGGTTGACTGCTGAAGGGCTAATAGTATGCGTCGCAGAAGACACGTTCCGCCGAGCGCGTCGTCCGTTTCTATACCTATATGCCGTTTGGAAGACTTCCTTCTTCGCTTGCCTTGCTGCTTACATTTCCTTGTAAATTTTGTATGCATTGGGCCTACTACTCTAGAATAACCTATTCCAATTTTACGACGCCATTACGGGGACGAACCAACACCACTCGATCTACTCCAGAGACCTTGATGCACCTTCCTCATATATTTATTTGGACCTTTCGTATCTGTGATCTGCGTATATCGTAATACCTGAAGCATCTGGGCGAAGGGCGTGAGGGACGAGGGCTTAACGTTGAGTTAGTGTTGGAATTATGGGAGTAGAATTATTACGTTAAACCGGTACCCATAAGGTTGCCCTCGTGTTCGACCAATAAAATGGTGATGCATGAGCAGCCAAAGTGGCAGAGATGTCAGAAAATATTTTGTCACTAAACGTCATAAAAGTGCAATTTTCCACTCCAAATAAAACACAAAGTTCTAATAGTTCCGCTGAGAAAAGTAAAATGTCATCTGCAGAGATGTTGGAAAAGGAACAAAACACGATCAATTCAAGAGGCGATATTTAAATGTTCCCGTCTTCAGACTGTAAGACTTAGAATCACTAGCGATCGCTTACACGTCTTGCCTCGCTGTTCTCGTTCCTGATACCGCCTGCAATGTGCCAATAGCTTAGGAGCTCTCCTATCGAGACGATAAGAATGATGGAGGGTAAACTTGGCACCGGCGCACTGTTACGCAGCCGTATGAAAAACTTACATCAGAGTGACAAAGTACTGGGCCAAATTTACGTTTTTACAAGAAAATGTTCATTCAAGGTGTTGAAGGATAAGCACTCCCAGCTCTAAGAAAGTTAATGGAAACATGATTTAGTACGCATTTACCAGAATTATCCAAAATTACATAAACAATCCATCTTTGGCCATACGGTCAAAGATGGCCTACATTACTTTCATTCAAAATAATTTTGGAAAATTATTGCTGACTCTCATTAAGATATTATATGCAACACATATTCACTCATTATTTTACATATCCATTACCATTCGATATACGATTCCTTAACTTCTTAGAATTCCTCTTCTTTTTCATTTATATGCCTAGGTCTTTAAACAGAGATTAGTATTATCAAATGCATTAAAATAATTGTGTTAAGATTTGATAGTATATATTATGATTCGATGTGAATTTAAAATGCTGATAATTATGAATTACGTTTTGTTCAAATCGTGTATGCTAGAGGGTACGGGTATTTATATGACCCTACACTGGCCGACCTGGTTTCACGAGATCTTCAACAACACAGATTTATTTTAATTGGTTACATTCAAGGTGTGTAGGCCGACGCCATGTTTCTGTCAATAGGTGAAACAAGAAAATCTCAATATTATATACATGATGATTCTTAATGCCATAAAATCATTTATAATAAAAATTTAAAAAAATTATTTAGAGTCTACCCACTCAGTTATATAACTGATTTTCAGTGGGGGACTTTAAATCAAAGCGACCAAGCCAACCCTGCAGGCCCCGACGCAATCGACGAGTGAGCGATAACCAACCAAAGATCGATATTTTTAATAGGAAATATAGCAATCAGTGGTATGGACAGTGCGAACACCCGCGAATCAACACCAGAATCAACAAGGCCGATTCAGAACAACTCTGAAATTTATTATGTGCTTCGTTGCTAGGACGGCTCCAAAGTCACCGTTTACAAACTCCTAAGACAAGAACTGATGGACTGAAGTTTTCTGACTTTAACGAGAATCGAACCCTGGACCTTCTGCACTGGAAGCAGATACGCTAACAACAAGACCAACGAGCCACACACATTTTCAGGCAGAACGTTGACAAATTGTAGCCTAGTAATATAACTTCAAGTTTTCCGTAAAATGGTATTCAATTGTTTCCTTATTACAGAGAGTCGCAGTCACCGGCATTTTGATTGAAATTCATAACTTGTCGTTTGAAGTTTTTTAATAAACCGTGACGACTGCCGAGCCTTACATCGATTTCCTTGCAAGTGTTGGCTCTTACATCCAACAGACATCGTCAACTCGCCTGGAAAAAGAGTTCCCAAAACAACAAAAACGATTTCTCCAATTTCGTAACAACTTAAGTTTTATTTCGTACGTTTTTGTTTGGAAAATAAGTCGAACTTTTGTTTGTGTTGTAGAGACTCGTGTTTAAGGAAAAACATGTGTGTTTGCTTACATTTCGAATTTGTCTTCGTTTAACGAGAAGTTGCAATAGTTGAAGAAACTGTAGTTTGTCAACGTGGTTTTGCATGGTAAAATATTATATAAAATGGCATCCATGGGAAGTTTTCAAGTACCCGTTTGTAACTTGGAATAGTCTAGGCCCTGCATATATGGTAGCCTTAACCATCTACAGGAACATAGCGTCATGTTAATTTGCATAACGTAGCGAATTATACGTTGAAGTAATGTGAAGTATATTGCTTGGCTGTGATGACGTCATCACACACATCAACCGCAGACACACGTGTGACGCAGACGGTGGTAGGTATAGGAGTCGAATGACCCCCCCCCCCCAAACCACCCCCATCCGTCCTGATGACGAGACAAATGGGTGACAGTCTAGCTGAATTATTACCTAGGGTCCAATTGCAGTTAGGGGATGCAAAATGACACTATGTTCCCAACTACCCTAATGGTGCATAGGTCTGCTGTAACGTCTGCTCCACTCAACTTAAATTTTATCAGATGTTTGTAATTGACTTATTACAATAATGAAACTGACAAACAAATTATAGCAGTTACCTACTCTTCTAGGTTATTATCACGTTTTCACTACAATATAATTCCAAGTAGAGTGTTTTTTACTTGTTAGTGTCGAAACAGTTGGCAGCAAGACTTCAAAAGTTATGCAGGAAAGCCTCACTCAATCTGGTGTTCACATTGGACACTCTAATTGTACCCACTAAACAGGAGTGAAAACGAAATTTCTACAAACCACTAACAACAGGTTATTACAGCATGTCAACGTCAAGAAACCGTCACTAAAACACCGCCAAGTGTAGCTCTCAGTGCCACTCAGTGTCTGACATGCAGCGTGTCAACGTCAAGAAACCGTCACTAAAACACCGCCAAGTGTAGCTCTCAGTGCCACTCAGTGTCTGACATGCTGCATTACAATTAGGGATGACTTCGGGTCGAAAATCCGGAACCGGATCCACCTCTCCGGATCCGGTTTGGAACCGGTTCCTACACATGTTTTTATTTCTCAATTTTCGTAAATTTGAATCTGCGCGGGCTAATTTCGATTGAAAACATGGGCGGGGCGATAATCGATTCGAATTTCGATAGGGGGCGAGCCGTGTCCCAGACATTGTAAGAACTGCTAAGTGAGAACAGTTGAACAAACAATGGCCTACAAGATTGTTTGCTTTCGTTTTTGTTCATAAAGTTTGGATTATGTGATCTTAAACGTGAAAAATAGAATAAGTATATGATTAAAATGTTATTAACAAGTTCTGCAATGTTATTATAACACAACACATGGGCCTAGGCTAAGCCTAGGTCAAAATTGTGACGCAACATTCATAGAGCCTAGGCCTAGGCCTAAGAATTTTGCAACCACGGGTGTTTCTGGCTCATTTATTCTCGTCTGTGCCTAGACCCTTGGCAACTTTTAGGTTAAAAATAGAACCGGTTCCGAAAAAAGGGAACCGGATCGTAATGGAACCGGTTCCGAACCGGTTTCCGGGTACCCGAAGTCATCCCTAATTACAATCAACATTGATTAAAATTGATATGGAATTTTCACTATATTCAAGAAGTAAAATAACTTAAATATTTCAAATATTTAAGCATTACAATCAACATTGATTAAAATTGATATGGAATTTTCACTATAATCAAGAAGTAAAATAACTTAAATATTTCAAATCTTGTTTGTTTATTTATTTTTGTTTATTTATTGAACGTCTATCCTATTCAGTTAAAAAACTGATTTACAAAGGAGGACAACCAATCCGTAAAATGTTTCACACATCGAGAGAGACCGGACAACACGAAGCGTCCTATTTGAACAGAATTCGATCCCTAGTTTATACAGGTTTACACATATTATCAGTGCTTCGGTGTTAGTTATATGTATATTTCAAACAGTTCAAATATTGAAATACGTAGCATGTCCGATTTGACATGTTAGTGGCTACCCAGTTGCTACCCCGCCCCACTTCACCAAACTCAGCTAACACCCACACAAATACAATGGCGTTAATAATTCGTTTGACATTATAATAACAACGTGGATTGTCAGTGTCCATATTTCTCCAAGGTCCATAATAATTACAATGTTCTTACCACTGATTGCTATATTTCCTATTAAAAAAATCGATCTTTGGTTGGTTATCGCTCACTCGTCGATTACGTCGGGGCCTGCAGGGTTGGCTTGGTCGCTTTGATTTAAAGTCCCCCACTGAAAATCAGTTATATAACTGAGTGGGTAGACTCTAAATAAAATGTATTTATTATTTATTTATTTATGTTTTTTGGGACGTAAAAATAATTATTATACACACACACATTAAAACCGCTGGCCTCCTAAGTCCTTAGTAAGAGGAAATCATAATTTTGTATGGTTATGAATATGAATGCAACAACAGTAACAAACGGTAACACAACTACCGTGTTGTGCGGCGTAGTGGGAACAGCAAGAGAGCTGAAAACGAATTTACTCTTTCTTTCGTTTTCTTTAAGTTTGCATCAATATTTGTTATAAATACTATAAAATACTTGTTATAAATACTATAATGATACGTAAAATTAGCGTTTTAAGGTATAGATGCTAAATCGGCTAACATGTATTTTTAAAATCAGTACAAACATAAATTTTACTAAAAATTATTTCTAACCTTTTGAGAATAAGTTTTACATTGAAGCATATTCTTACGTTAGTGTAGCAAAAAATAAATGGTGTTAATTTTAATTTTAGTTCATGACAATCATTTCCATAAAATGTGTTAAGAAATGCCGTGCATAAGAGTTTTGAATTTTGATGGAAAGTAAAAATTAGATGATAATATTATATAACAAAATGCAAAATTTTAACAGAATTTAAATGCTGAATAATATTTAAAAGTAAACTGTTATTTTTACGCACACTATAGTTCTTATACAGGAAAATCAATTTATAAATAATTATTTATGCCGGTACCTGAATAATAAAATTAAAATATTACAGTAGTGGGCATTTTTTACCTTAACAAAACGAGTCTTCAGACATTTACTGAATTATAATTGCCATTATTGTTATGACTGAGCGAGGTGCGAGAGCTTGGAAGGTGCGTGCGATTTTCATAACAAGCCTGCCACCTCAGAAATGTAGCGAATCAGCCTGTCGAGCCAAGGAGAGAAAGATAGAGAAACGTCAGTCATGCCCTCCCCTGGACATGAACCTGTCACTAAGAGTTTCTGAGACCGACGGCGACGTCTGTCGACCACTGTTACTTCACTTCACACGACCTTGAAGAAAGCGAGTTGACCACCTAACTGACTGAACACCTAGAATCTAACATCAAGTCTAATGGTTTTCGCTAAGGTCGCCTTGCGTTTCGTCGTATAGCCAAGCCAGTGTTAGAACAACATGCCTCCCTCCCCGTCAAAGCTCTCTAGAGTGTAATTACTATTAGAGGTTAGAGGCAGGCATGGATTTTAGCTTTGACCCTTGAGCAGCGGGCTCGAATTTCGATGTGAAATTCGAATCATGCCCATCAGCTTGAATGACATGACTTCTATCGGGCACAAGTGCATCTGTCACTACAAATAATTAATAGTTTTATTACACCGTAATGTACTAATCACGTTTATCAAAGTATTTAGTTGCTATTTATTTGTGTTTTTGAAACCATTAAAACAAATAAAAATGTATTTCTATTGTTTTGAATTGTATTTTGAATTGTTTAGTTTTAAATACATAACACTTGTTGTTAGAGATGAATAAATATGAATGTACATTAGTAAAAATGCTCATAACAATGTACTTTTAAATTGCAATATTTGAGATACGTTAGTGTTGTGGAAGTTTCAAAATAGCCCATGATTGGCCATGATTTTATATCACATTCCAGTGTCAATTAAGTTACCGATACAGTGCCAACTGACAACACTGGCAAAAATATTGGCGTTTGTTTGTTATTATTTTGACCATTACGCTCAAATAGGCCGTCAGAAAATAAAATAAAGTGGTAATAAACACAACAAAAAAAGGTGTGTAAACTTGTGTTCGTCTGCCATTACATTATATTTCCCAGCGGTAAATGCATCACTCTCCCGTCCACACCTCAAAAACCATGCAATTTTCTCGAGCATTATTTATCAATCAATAGCCAATTTAATATTTAAAGTTTATATTTGCATTCGACGTGTTTGCTCTTGCAAATGAGACCCTGCGGACCTGCATACTACTCCCAGTAAACTTCGTTACTGGAGACGACGACTTATCCTTCAAGGATTAACTCCATAACATAATTAATGTTGAACATAAAACAAGATGACTAGACATGGATCATGTGATTCCCGAAGGAATTACAGCATCCCCGGGGACCTGGTCTAGGAGGTGTGTGAAGGTGGTGGGTTTCTCTCACATTTCCTTAGGGATGGGTGAGATCCTCCGCGTAACGTGCAAGTGTGTGAGTTAAGTGCGCTGTAGCTAGGACATGCTAAGACGATGCTGGCAAAAGCGGCTTAGTAAGAGCTACATTTTTGGTTTTCGGACATGGTTCGCCATGGGCGGCAAGAGATTTGATATAAGCTCAAAGAGGCTTATACATATTATACTCTGACCCTAGACCAGCGCTCTCATAGTTTGAGAGAGAGAACTCAGAAACGAGGATAGGTTCGAAGCCAGGCTGTCATGTGGGCTCGTAATATGGATTTCACACACAAATCTCAGCATTGGAGGTGATATTACATTTCATCATTGTCGGTATTGGATTGGGGTGAGCCGCAATTGCACGTGCTTCAATAAAGACGTATATAGGCCTGGCCTACCAAAGATGACTTTCAGTTGGTTCAGTTGGTAGGTGTACCGTGTATTCAGTATACAGTGCGTGAGGTAAATGTTGAGTACAGACAAATTGATCTAAACTGATATAGTCAGTGTTTTATTAACTAGTCAGTTTGGACTTTTTTTATAGTATAGTTATCTTTTATAAATATAATAGACTTCCGGCTTGTTAATATGCCTGTGCCCTGTGAGCAAAGTGTAGAAAAACATACAATACAATGAAGAATACATTTTATCCCGTCTGGCCGGGCTACGAACCCAGATCTTCAACTCTCCTGGGTACACCATACGGATGGGTAAATTAGCATATTCTATGTTTGCTGTGTGTCTGATGTGAGTGAAAAAAACTTACGAGATTTAAAAATAGCTATTTGTGTGATTGGGTATACCGACCCCATACAACTACTTGTAAATATTCTAGAAAAAACATTTTCATTCATGTTTTACCGAAGTACTAGAACAACACAAAACTAGAGCGGCGTAAAGGCAAAGTTCAAAGAACATTTCGCTTTGTCGCTGATTTATTTAAACTTTAGTCTCAACGCGCTGCAACTGTTTGAAATGAAAACCATTTCATTCGGAACCACAGAGAGCAAATATAAATTTCAATTAACGTCCTAGGTGGCGTGTAAAACCCCAATGGCTTCCATATAAACATAATTAAATGTAGAGAATTAATAACGCACAATGGTAACATGAGTTATTACGAGCATGACATAGATGTAATAAGAAAACCGACAACTTTGCATGATGTTATATTATTTGATTCCAACTCATGTAGGCAAAAAGGCGAGTCAACATCTGACACCTTGCTAGAACAAAAAATATTTTCTAATAATAGTGATTCCTTGATTAAGCTTTGCCGACTGCCAACATTACTTCGGTGCAAAAACAGTAGGCAAAGCCTAATAAGGACCGTCCCAACATGTTATTAAACATCTTGAAAAAACTAGGATTGTCAATTGGTTTGGATGTTTTTATGAGGTTAATGAGCGTAAGCCTGGGGACGTAATGAGCATTCCGAAGAACCGAATCACACGCACAGGCACCGGAGAGGGAAGCCAAGCGTGGCGCTTAGAGGAGATGTGTTGCGATGTGAGCCCTCTCCTATCAAATATATTCAAGATCATCATCACGTATCGTACCGAGGGCGGGAAGGTACAGATAAATTCAGTGCTCGAAGGGTGAATGTATGTATGTTGCAGCAACGGAACGCCCATACACGATCGTGTGTACGTATGTGGTGGGGTAGGGCCTGTAGAGGGGGGGGGGGGTGAAGATGATTGAAACTGTTTCATATCTACGACAAGGATAAATGCGTTTTATCACTATTGTTAAAATTCATTTTATAAGAAGAAAAAATACATACTTTCTCTTGCGATTTTAGCCCCTAATAAAGCAAATATAATTAATTATTAATTAATTATAGAATTTTTGTAGAAACCTGACTAGGGTACAATGCATGACCATTTTCAGGTGTCTAACTAGGTATTAAAGTTAGGACAATTGCGAAGGAATGTCCGAGTGCTGTTTCGGAGGACTCAATCATTTGCATTCGTATTTACGACTGAGGGAAATGTCAGAAAAAAACTTCAGTCAGAATTGCCGGTGTTGATGGGATTTGAACCCGAGACCTCCCGAATCAGAATCGAGCCAACACTGTCGGTAAGTATTATTATAAAGTTTGCACTTGATTGATGCATAGACAATTGCGTTAAACAAATACACAAAATAAAGATTTGTTCGTTTTAAACGATTTAGAATGAAGATGAATGGGTCTCAATGGCCTTAATCCTGCTGAAATTAAATACAGTAATCAATTACAATTACGAACGTTGTGTCTATTATAGCATACATTAATGCATACACTTCAATGAACGAACGATGTCGTGGTTCAGGCTGGCATCCACCCTGCACTTTGACCCGACTCGGCGGCCAGTAAGTGTCAGGTATTGAGACTGACAAGACGTGTGTGCAATCACTGCAGGAATAGTGAGTGCAAGTGCAACCGTTGGCTAACGAGCAACGCTAACATCTACAGACTAGCTCAACAACTATCATGTGACTCTTCGACCTCGCGGAATCGACGAGAAAACCCATGGGTATCGTTACACACCGTATTCTGTGTTGAAGTTTTTTAGCAAGCGTACTATATATTATATTTTACCTAATCTTCATACTACTGAGTATATTATAGTGGATTTGCCTTGTTGCCATCGAACCATGTAGGGACCACCTTCCTGGTCACTTCTTCCCTCCTCATCAAAGGCATTACACCTCTAGATAAGCTTATTAGTTCTAATTCACCGACGTCGAGAGGAAGGAGTGGACGAGCGGCTACAACGGATAGTATAACAATAATAAGCTGAAAAAAAGGATAAAAAAGAAAGTATCGTAGGTAAAATGACAAGAGTTACTTTAAGTAACATTATTTTTTGTTAAAATATGTTCAAATTGTCCAATTGAAAAGCAAGGATGGTTGTAGTTATGAATCGTTGGATAAAATATATTTCACATGTGCCCTTTACTTTCTTTACGAAGCAGTGATGATGACGTCTATAATAAGACCACTTCACTTACAACCTGCATTTCTCGTAAATGGAATTCAAAACAGCGTCACTAACATTTTACGTGCATACGACTCGGACTGTATGAGCCCGTGTTGACGCATAATATCTGGTATACAAATCGAGGTTTACAACAAAAATACCAGCCAGACATGAATGATAACAGCCAAACACATAAATCTCCCTAACGATCAACGTGCCAACGACATGGTCTCTCTTACGGCGACGATTGTGGTTTCCCGTAGAATGATGAATAGTAATGCGTGATTGAATAAACGCGATTTTGATTCCCCCTACCCTGATCCGGGCCGGTTGGCTGGCCAGCATGCGAGGCGGCTCATTCTGACAAACATCTGCTGGAGCTGGACGCTTTAGAAGTAGAGGCATCAGGTTCGAGCCTTGGTGAGGACCAAATGCGTCGGTCAAGTTGTCTTTCCGGATTATACGACACATTCAGATACGAACGGAAGTGTGTGAATGTGTGATTGATTCAGTGTTAAAATCGGTGTGAGAAGGAAATGGTTAGTTCAAACAAGCGGACCTCACGTTAAAGAGGCTTAACGAATTTAATTTCGAATTATATTCACAGAGGTTTACAGATGCAACTGCAATACAACAATTGTCCGCCCCCCCCCCTCCCCCCTCCCACTATCAATACAATCTACTTGCATATACTTTCGAATGAGTAGCTAGGAGTGAAAAGTTATTTATTAACCAAGTCATCAAGTAATAACTCGATTAAATATATTATGCACCTACGTTATTTCAAGAGGTAAGTGATTTATAAATTGATACGAAGCATATCCAGATCACAGATGCAAGACTATCGCCAAATCGAATGTCATCGTGGGGATAGCGGTCAAAATAAACTTACACTGAAGAGGAATATAATTTAACCTATATGTAGATGAATTACCCTCAATTATGTTAAGTAACTGCAGTTTAATGCAATTGCATTAATTATACGTTTAATTGCACTATATTTGCATCAAGATGATGCGCAGGGAACTTAGTAACCCAGAAACTCATCAAGCAATTTCGTTTGTCACTTGAGGGACTCACTTCTCGTTAATTTTTGTTCGTAGGTACTCACACGCTAATGATAACCAAACTTGGCATAGTTATTAGCTGTGCTTAATTACAGTTCTCAGTTCATTAGCATGTCAGTAGGACCTACTCTTTTAAGGAAAAACTCGAATTGGCAGTTTCTCAGAAAATTACCATAATTACGTAGATTTTTACTCAACACTGCCTTAGGACTGTAATGACATTCGTTTATATTTGATGACTGTCACAACTCACAATTACCTGTTTGGTCGCGGTTTGCTGTGACGTATATCAGCCGGATATAATATCATGTATCGCCTATTGTGTTTCTGCGCTAAAGGCCTTGGTACGACTACAACATGGTACAGATACGTTTTCCTAGGTCTGTAATTAATATTTAAATTGGTCATTGCGATGCAAACTTCATTTCATTTCCAATCCATAAACTCGAGTTTCATAGTCAATTACGTACCCCACCTCGCGCGCGTGAATCTGCATTCATGAATTTGTGAAAGATTATCCCCGATCCTCCCATCCCTTATCATTTCACTGTATACACCACTGGAATCGAACGTAACAATATTGAGGGTGTAGGTGAGGGCGTGGTTGGATTATGAAAGGATGGAGGGAGCTTTCACTTATCAATATAGTTGTATTATTATAGATGTAGACGCTTTGAATTTCATCCCCTACGTTCAAAAAAGGCGGAACAGGATTTGTTCATTGTTAGCTTGGTACTTTTCCTCCCTCTCCCTCAGGGTGCTCACATCTGCCTCCCTCACTCCAATCAGACAACTCAAAACTACCCCTAAGTCAAGTATTCCGCTACCCCTAAGCCGGGGGAAGATCTCTTTAAGCCGGTATAAAACATTCTCAAACGAACCACGATGTAAACAAGACTGCGAGCGCCGACCAAAGGGAATGTTTAATTCCGTACTTGCAAGAATTGAATGGGTGGATCGCAATCCCGTGTGCGTCGTCGGTTAATAAGGAAAACTAATCAGCTTATGAGTGGATCATGAAAGCGACGACGGGACCAGACATGTGTAGCATCCGCGAGTCTAGGATGTGTTTTTCGCACAGTTTTTACACGAATGATGGTCTGGCGAGCGTGTTATGCAAGGCACACGTGTGTTGGATATTGCGCACGATAACCGTCAACATAACATGTGCAAACATTTTCAAACAGTAGCATGGCTTTACTGACGCTTATGTGCGCGAAATATGGACGTTGAGTATTAGCAAAAATATATAACTTCGAAATAGGTCCATAGATTTCACACATATAAAAGAGTTGAAATTTGTAGAAATTCAAACAAACCTTACCTTAGACAACGACGGATCATGCTTATTATAAAAATATGTTATTTTCAATGAAATGATTCTATGATCGAGATATACACAGCCTTCGTAAAATGTTGTTAAATAAAAATGCACTGAAATTTTAAAAAGCGGCATTTAAATTTACAGCATGCATCAATGCTTGAATTTCATTTAAAAAAATAATACAGCCTATAAGCCCGGCGTTAGTTTGCAAAGAAGTTGTAAAATATATTTTTAATTAATTGAATATTATACTACCTTATTTTATTTATTATTTTTTTTTTACAAAATATCAACTCTTAAATAATCCAGATTCCAGCTAAAACTTTGCGATGAAGTGACAACAATAGTGAATAAGTCGACTCGTGCAAATATTCAATTGGCAAATGGAATTTAAAGTTACTCTTGAATGTATTGTTTCACAAAATAACCAGCTGTTCGAAGAGGAAGAAAATATAATAATATACATGGACAAAATGACATGTGCGTAACAATGACATTGGTTGTGTTAACATTGTAACAATTATATAAACACACTTCATACATGTATGATCAATTGAGATTGTCTGTCTTATCTTACCTGTAAAATGACGAGTAATCTCGTGTGGAAACGACACTGACGTTACGTAATGTTGCACGGAACGAACACGCGACTACGCGGGGAGGTGAGTAGCACGCTCGGTAGCGATGTATCCGCACGGGAGCACCGCAGACGACTAACCCGACTTTGACAGTTCGAACCACCGTCAGCTTCCCGCCGCTGCCGTGTTCAAATGTCCTACCCTTGCGCACTCGATACGCGCACGCGCACACACGACCGCTCAACACCGGATAGGATGGAGATTGACATGGATGGGCGATTTTGGCAACAACAAAAAAGCAGTCCAAACCAATATGGGGCGTAAAGCCTAGAAATATTATACATCACAATTTAATACAACTCGACGTCATTATATGCATAAACTGGCAGTAGTGGCTCAAGCGTAAAACGTAAGACACGTACTGATTCGGGATGTCCCAAGTTCGAATCCCGTCGTGAACGGAAATCCTGACTGAAGATTTTTTGTCAGTCAGTAGTATCTCAGCTCAGTCGTCAATGGGAGTGATTTGAGTTTAACAGCTTTCGAACATCATTTCTTATCATATTTCCAATGGGGATATAGTTAGTTACTTGAGAGATACTTGCATTACACCTTGGGACCTGTTTCCCGTGAAAATATAATATAGTCTTTTTATATGTTGTTAAAACGTCATGCTAAGTTCAGTAGCAAAATATAAATTTGAAGTATAACGAATAAAATAATATACCCATTGCCAAACTATTCTCGCTCATCTTATACAGTGGGTCGGTAATCGTGTCAGGCCGTGGCAGTGAAGTTGTACCCTTTCAGAAACATTTTAACATTTCTAAAATTACCAGATACATTACCAGATATACCATTAAAAAAAACATAAACTTTTTTAAAAAGTTCAAAAACATGCATGCAATTAATTAATACACACATCTCAAATTTACTCAATCTTACCGGGCCAGTACTAAATCAGGTTTTCTTTACTAGACAATTTCGTGACGATTTGAATTTGTAGGGTTTCCTTACTCAAACAACGAATACTGTGGTTAGAACCAGAAACGAGTTTTTCAACGAGTCCCTGATGTAATTTTGTAGCCACTTTTCGTGAACACAAAATAATGATATACCATGATTCTGTAACTGTTGTGGGGGCGTAATACTGCAACTGCAGGCTGATGGCTGATCAATTTACACAGCGGTTCATATAGCCAGATGTATAAATGTAGACTGTACGTTTGGAGTGAGTTTAATGCTGGTTGATAAATCGTCAGGATCAAGATTTTTAGAGAAACTGTATCTAGATCATTACTGCACATGAACTTTCAACTGTTAAAACAAGAATTTGTAAATTTTGGCCTATGGCACACGTTTACACCTTATCTTAATACAAAAATGATATGTGTAATAATTGTAATTTTTAACTCAGTTTCAAAAAATTTCCATGACTTGTTTGTTGTGTTGATGTTACAGAATTTGTTTCGTAAACGATCAACCCGCAACTTTACATAAAAAGAATGGTAACCGCCCTTATATACCAAGTTGTATGTAAGTACGCTTTTATTTATTTATGTATATACGTACGTTTTTATTTTATTTTATATCTTCAACTTTGCGGATCACGCGTTATAATATTTTATTTAAAAACACTTATTTAACCTTCGACGTTGAAAAAACTTTGCTTCCATATCGTATTATGTTTGCGCCCGACAAGACTTTTCAATTCTTGTAAACCGGAGAAGCGGTAATCGAATCGAATCAAGGGTTGCACTAACAAATTACAGCACAGAAGTAAATCTTGCGTAGTTTCTTTCGTTTTGTTAGCATTCATACCGTAAGTAATAATAATTATTGTTAAACACAGTCCCGTTCTGATAAACATCAGGTCACCGACTCGGGTTATGTAGTTATTTTGTCAACAGTGTTTATATGTTTAATGTTTATTTGTCATTTGAGTAAACACACATAAAAAGCTTGATATTTGTACAGCTATTTTTTCTCGGAGGGTAGCTGTCTTAATGCGTCCAAGTATGCCCGCCCCCAGATCTTACTAAAAACAAACACACTGACAGTTTGTTATTTCTCTCCATCACCAAGTGAAAATTAATATACTCGTCTTGTGGGGTACTCGTGAGAAAATACCACTTAGTGTGTTCGCGACGAGTCCTGTGGTGCCGGAGGCAACATACTACCAACCCAACAGTTATGTCTTTCTCGGTAAAGTATTTCCAGGGTAGGGTAAAGGACGAGTGCCAATTTCCAACTTACTAGGTCTCGATCTCCCGAATCTCGAACTCAGCATGTAATCCTATACCCTCCATCCTCGCGACTCCCGCCACACTAGGATGTTAGATTTACTACACGGGTGTCCGCCTTGCCTTACCAAGATGTTGCCTTGCTTCAACAAAAGTTTACTCCCTTTATCCTGCATGTGAGTGAACCCTAACTTAAAAAGGTACTTGAGGGTGTAAACTTTCCGAAATTCAAAAGAGATTGCTTTGAAATTGCAAAATTAAGATCCATTAGGTCCTGGAAACGGAAGGAGGGAAAGAACTAACCGTCTATAAACAGTAAGCTTTCAGAATGGCATTGTAGAAAGCGTTAATTAGGTTCGCACGGAGTCCTGAACTTAATTAACTCGGCTTGCTGAAAATGTAATGCATTTCATTCGTTTAGAAATTCCGATAAATTGTGTATTTCTGTGAATGACGGCGTCATGAATGGTCCGTAAATTATTTAAATATAAATTGTGTGAGTTCAAAAGGAACAATAGAAATTAAGACGACGGTTCTTAATTTAATTTGAAATTCTATTTTCCTAGACAGTTAGTGTTTGTTTTCTGTAAAGCCAGGTTAATAAATTACAATACCAATGGGAGTAGAGTACAGCAGGCCTTGTATAACTAACACCTGAGATCAAACTCATTACAAGTATGTCGTGACTCGTGATAGGTCAGGAAAAGTATTTTATTTTACTACATTTGAGTTGGTATGGATGTATTGGTGTGATCCTGTCAGTTCACTTGGCTTTTCCGATCAAAGAAGATTGACTCCTACACCATTTCCCATCGAAGCAGACAACTTTCGCAAAAACCTTCCTCGTCTCATTTATGAGGCTACAATAATTGTAACATTTTTCTTCGTATTTTCTCCGTTTCAACGTCTTGATAAGTTCGATTCATAACCTAGACTAAAATAAACAAAGATTATTGATTTTTTTGGTTTGGGTAAGGTGTTTAATTTGAAAGAAAATGTTTATAAAGGGGAAGGGCATTAATAAGGCTGTAACCATACTGAATGATTTTTCTTTAATGGGTGCTCACTGGTCACATTGACATCGTATATCACAATTCTACTGTTTCTTTATTTTTATTTTGTATATAGATGGTTAGTTCACTGTTATAAAATAATATACTAGATACAGATTTCACCAGTAACTACCTCTCTCTCCGAGGACATCCTGCGGAGTGATAGCAAAAATTAAAATAAAAGTTTGCCACGACAGGGATTCAAAAACAGGTCAACGAGTTCTACGTATCAGCACTATTGCCACTTGCCCGTAGGGAGTGACTGAACATATTATACATTGTTAAATCCACTGCAGTAGAGAACAGTCACTGCATTGTTTTATTATTTCTTGTCGTTAACGTATTATGCTTCGTCCTAGAAAAGAAGCGATATAAAAAATTGGGCCATATCAAACTCTTTTTGGGGTGCGTAGGTGCATTACCAATAAGAATAAGAATATTTGGCTAAACCAGTGGAATTCATAATGTTCTAGCAAAATAGCAATCAAATGCCTAATTTAAAATATGTTTAAACCGTATTCAGTGATGTATCGTAAACTCTGCTCGTTCCATCTGCAGTCTGAAAGTGACACATTGTGCAATGCATTTTCTTCACGTTTTGGTTTACAGCAAATTAGGATGAGTTCATCTCGAGAAAGTTAAAAACCACATCATCACTTTTTTTACAATACTATTGAGACATATTATCTTCTATATAATGTCAAAATGTGTCTTCTAGTTTGCACTGCAAGATGTTTTACAAATGAAAACCCCAAAGCGTTGTGAGTTAGCAAGCGTTGGATAGATTATTTATGTTTATCAGTTGGTTTTCGTGATAGCCAGCAGCTCCTCTTGTACATGCGCGTAATACAAACGGCGTGTTCAACGCGGTAGGCACCGAGGCAGCGACAAGGCTTTTACCATGAAGCGAACAAATCGAAACGATTGAAGTAAAAGTGTTGTTAGATTAAGATGGCGCTCGAAGCTCTTATTGTGGAAGTGGCTAGTTCAATTTCTCCACCATTAAAGTAACGGTCAACAAGTGCGTCTGCAGCTACGTCCAAAAACTGCGTTTTCGTTCAGAAGCTGCAGCTGATCGCAGAATTACAACACGCTCCAATCGAAGCAATTGACGTGTCTCGAATCTGGTAAACTGCGTCTGGGCGCATGTTTTGACGCAACCATACCGACGCCGAAGAAGACCAAACAAACCACGCAGCTACAGGTTTTAATTATTGTTTCTTATACATTTCGTATCATCTTCGTCGTTCAGTCACAGCTAAACATTCATAAATGACTATTTAGCCCGGTGACAATAGACATTGTACAGGTATACATATGCGCACCATTTAAAATTAATATGTGACGTAAATTCAAAGCGTGTCGTTTATTCATGATCAAACTCGTGCTGTGCCATAGTCCACCTGCTTCAAGCTCAAGCCAGAACACATGTTTTCTGATTTCAATTTTAGTGCCACGTGTCGCATCAGATTTCCTTTAAAATAAAAGCCTTTGATTTCTTTCTCTTTCAAATATCTTTGAATATACATCACATAATATACTACAAACAATCGTTCTTCACCACTGCATGTATGGCGTAGAAAAACCGCGCCGTCTCTTTGGGCTGCAATAAACAATCAAGTCTCATAGGTCATTAGGCTGAGGACCGGAAACTTCTTTCAATGGCGACGTCGTCTACGCACGGGAGCTCCTTTCCTCAGGGTGTGGTGCTGAAAGCAGATGGAAATTAATCGTAATCAGATCAGGCACTGATGAATCACTCTCTGCCGAAACAATATTTATGAATAAGGAAGTTCTAGCAACCCTTTTCGTAGGGTGGCAACGAAAGGGTTGAATTATTTTATAAATTCACAAGCACAACATATCTGGGAGAAGATGTTTTGTTCTGCACAACGTTTTCCGTACGCTCCGAGTAAATTAATCACATTATGATGGCGACACATAACATAAAACATACCGTAGAACCAGATTATGTTCATGTCAACCCAAATTTATCAAGACACTCGAAATTTTCAACATAATATACTTTTCAGATAGATTCTAGTCACATGTACATCCCTTCTCTGCTTCAACTCCCTATGATGTCGTATAACCCCACACCCTGACTGACTGAATGCTTGGCTTATACCCTAGGGTAGCATTGTAACTCCCTCGTTCTCAACAAAGATATTGGAAGAAATGAAAATGAGACGTCACATCCCCACCTAGATAAAACATGGTAATTATAATAAATTAATACCTTTGACATGAATGTCCCCTGAACTAGGGGTGTGCTTGAGACACTGGAAAGCACAGATAATCTAATTTAACATGAATGGGTATCATTTCTATACTCATGTCAGCAATGGTTGTAATCTTGTCGCCGGTAGATATTCCAACCAGTGTCTAACTAGCTATGTACTATGGAAACTACGACTTTTTGTCTACTTCCATCTCAAGAGATTAACCTAAAAAGACTAGCCTTACAAACCTCCACTACAAGGAAGTAATAGCAGCTCCGTATATATCTAATTAAAGACGTTAATTAAAATACTCATCTAATGTATTGGATGAGATTTGTCGTGACAAGGGTATATTATTGCTGAGCTTTAGAAGGTAATGCAAAACGTTGGTAGTGTAAGGTGCTTCCGAGTTTTAGTGCCTGTGCAAATGCTGATTGTAGTAGCTGATATAATTTGAATATTTTAAATCGAGTTTCCGATGTTGGTTAGAATGAATTCCAGTCAATCGATTAGAATAAAATTGGAAAACGCTTCATGAGTAAGTCATTGAGTTTATTGGATGGAATAAAACCAAAATTAAACTTATCGAACATTGCCCATATTAGAAAATCAAAGTTTGGAAAAGAAAATTGTTCACGTAAAAATCTCTTTTGAAAAAATAGACTCAAAATATCAACATAGAGAATAGAGATGTTATAATAAATTTTTAATTATAATTGTTACACAAAATTATACCAAAACAAAGAAAAAAGTTCTTGTAAGTGTTTATTCCATCGATTTGATGTGTATCTTTGGTTAAAACGATAACTATCTCTATCACTAATCTAGAGTTAAATATAACGTTACATAATATTATATGTCACAACTCACAAAGCACAGTAATTGTTGACAGAGAATACTCTATATGTACAATATATAACGTAGGACCTCACACATGTGTAGGGGAGGGCCAGTGGCGGTGTCTACGACTATCCCAATGTTTTATTAAATTCTCTGCTGTTTGCTTCTTGTTTATATGATTATGTATCTTTGTACATGTAGAAAACAGAGGGCAATATTGTTGCCGTATATTGTATTTGCCGCCTTTTGGGCGTGAGAATAACAATATACATAGGCTATTCGTATACTATTTAAGCAATGGTGCTCAATAGTAGAATTCTTTACTTTATTGTCCAAGTTTTGATAGTTTTGCTCATTATTATAAATAATGTTGTTGATATTTCTTGTTGTTATTTTTAAAAATATATCTATTGTTATAAGGTTGGTAGTCATTAAGTGTGTTTGGCGCTATGCTCTTTTCTGCCATCCTCGGGACACTTCTAATATTTATTACATTTTTAATAATAACATTATATTTAATGTGTAGCGGAACAAATAATAAATTAATAATTAATAAATCGAGACGACGAGCTGGTGTTAATTATATGTGAAGATCACAAGGCGCCTCATTACCCATTGTCAAAGTATGTGGAGACCATAGCCTAATGCTAGCAGAACTGTAATCGAAAATATTTGATATATGCGTGTATGGTCCTGCGTGTACGTGATTTATATTTGCCAAACACTTTTTCGTTCAGAACCATCTATAGTGCAGTGGACCTTGAAATAAATTAAAAGAGTAGATTGAAATGACCCAACGATACATTATCTCTCATATGTATCATATATGGTCTAGCTAGACGCCAAGCATATTACAAATATGGTAACTAATTATAGTGTAGCTAGTGGAAGAGAAAGAGAAGGGTTAAATTCGTGATGGTGATCAAAGAACTGACGTGTGATTCCGAATAAATGATAAGCACATAATTAATTCGAAGATATGTCCACTTATTTTCTAAACGAATCTTATCTCCCAGTCGGTTAGTATTATATCGTGAAAAATGGCTTCGTGACTTTGGAGTCATCCAAACAATGAGGCGCTTAATACCTGCAAAGCCCCAGAGTAAAAACTGTTCTTCTAACCGTGTGAGTAGAAAAGAAACAAGTGAATAACTTATTAATGTTTATACTTTTGGTATAGTTTTGTCATAAATAATGTTTTATGAAAGTGAACAAAAAAAACATCGTGGGAGAATTCCAGGGAACAAAACATAATGATGATAAATAAATATTTGGCAACTAGGAATGTTATCGGGTAGCCAAATACCGGTTCGAAACCGCTTTCATTTCGATACGGTTACCCCCAAAAAATTGGAACATGTCATGCAAATGGTTGTGTATAGCACGTTGGTCATGTCGTCGTTCTTCCCAAAAATATTATTGTGGTTCTGGTTCACGTATTTCCTCACATTAAGTACATGAAAAATTGATAATAATTTATTCACAGAGTTCGACCGAGAAGTCTCCTTAGCCGTCACACCCTATGTCATTGAGTAATGACTGAGAGTGGTAATACGACGCGTGCCCGCTGCACTGGGGATGCTTCAGTAGACACTACATGTTGCGCACGTGGACAAAGGTAGCACTACGGCGCACGTGCTTGATCGCGCAGCTGCTGTGGTGTCGCCCATCAGATTTCTTCTCATAGGGGATGATATCACTGACGCAATCTATCATTGTGTGAAATTTATATGGTGTCTATTGCAGAAGCGGTAATGATTGTGTAACCGATGCTTGTAGTGACGCGACGACCTCTAGATTGTAATTTATACGTGGAGTGAAGCCAACAGTTTAGTCGGGTTGAGTGTAGCGAATATGCTAAGTAGTAGGCCTACGCCTATCTTGGAATGGGGAAGAGTTGTGGGTGATGGTTGCTCGCTTCTTGAATCCGATAAGGGCAAATTAGCTCTTCTTACGGAAAATATAGCCTTCGTGAGTTCGGGTTGGTGGAAGAACCTGAAATTGTGTGACTCATTGGTCCTGTGGGTTTATTCCTGTTTCAAGTGTTGAAGTTTCTGGGTTCAAATCTCTGTGCGAGATGAATGTTTAACTTTTTGAATATACTTGAAGAAAACGGTGACTTGGAAACCGTCATAGTGGTCACAGCAACGATGACACGTTATAAAATGGTGTCGATGGTTTTTTCCACTATATAAATGATTTTTTTAAAGTGCTTAGGTCAACAATAAATATCAATCTAGTTATTTAAATATATTTTTTCGTGATTTATTGAATTGATGTAAGCTGTTTATAGTCAGGATATGACAATCATTGCTTCTTGCAATGTTTACTCAATGTCAATGCGTAGATGTTAGTTATCTCTCCTCCGTCGTCATCATATAAGTAAGCTTTGCGAATTAGGAATCAACTGACTACATGGAGTATTACTTTAACTATTTTGTAATGTGCAACATGTTTATATATGTTTCAAACTCATTCTATGTAATATATGTAAATAATAATCCTGTCATAAAAACAATCGATAATCAAACTACCGCTCTTGAACACTCTCCGCTTATAATAAACTTATTCCAAATTAAATTTCTGGACTTTCACACATTACAGCTCACTTTATCCATACAACAAAACTAGTAGACACTCTTTTCTATTCTACTGTAATATAAAGTCAGGCAACAATGCACCATGTTTTGTGTGGAAAGTGTTTCAATACCTCGTTTGGATAATATCCAAACGATGTCAGGAGCTGTCATGGAATAATTTGAACGAGTGAGCGTAGCGAACGTAGTGATTTCCATTCGACTTAAACGGCCCTTATTGTTTTTCTGCGTGCGTGTGTGTGTGTGTACGTTGAAAATCAGCCGAATCGCTGAACAGATTGCGCTGAAATTTTAAACGGACATCCGGTACGAGTTTATTGAGAACTGCTAACAAAATCAGCAAGATTCATTGCGATTTAAACCTACAAGAAATAATAAACTGAAAATATGACTTCCAATGTTTAGAAATTATTTTAACGACAATGTTTTAGATTTTGAAAAGATATTTTTTGTTTGTTATTCGCCTGGCCGTGAAATGCCGTGCCCATGCTAGGTCTGTCGAATGTTGCACGTCAAGGTACCCCCAAATTCCGCTCGTAGATTGAGTAAACCTTGCAATATTTTCACGTATTTCGTACTGGCTATGTTTACCATAGTAGGCCCTATTGCCACAGATGATGGACTACACTGCGTTATATGCATTTCAAAACATGTTTAATTATTTTTGGAATACAATCTAACAATTACAAAATCTTACCCGACCAGGGGATTGAACCCACTTCTTTCACATTTCGGCTACAAGGGCGCCTTAGCCAACTAGACTAGGGAAACGCCAAAGTCGTAGTTAGACGAGTGAGCGAGTCATGTGGTGAGTACCCGGGAACATTTTGCATTTAAGTTTGATAATTATATTCGTATAAATAATAGTTTTTTAAAAGTTTAGTTGGCATACGGGGACGGGCGCGTCAACTGTAAGGTCATAATGCGCCTCTCTAGCCTATGATAGGCTAGGTCGGCCTAAGGGGAAGAAAAGTAATGTAATCGGTTACAATGTTTTAGATTTTGAAAATATATTTTTTGTTTGTTATTCGCCTGGCCGTGAAATGCCGTGCCCATGCAAGGTCTGTCGAATGTTGCACGTCAAGGTACCCCCAAATTCCGCTCGTAGATTGAGTAAACCTTGCAATATTTTCACGTATTTCGTACTGGCTATGTTTACCAAAGTAGGCCCAATTGCCACAGATGATGGACTACACTGCGTTATATGCATTTCAAAACATGTTTAATTATTTTTGAAATACAATCTAGAAATTACAAAATCTTTCCCAACCAGGGGATTGAACCCACATCTTTCACATATCGGCTACAAGGGCGCCTTAGCCAACTAGACTAGGGAAACGCCAAAGTCGTAGTTAGATGAGTGAGCGAGACATGTGGTGAATACCCGGGAACATTTGCATTTAAGTTTGATAATTATATTCGTATAAATAATAGTTTTTTAAAGTTTAGTTGGTATACGGGGACGGGCGCGTCAACTGTAAGGTCATAATGCGCCTCTCTAGCCTATGATAGGCTAGGTAGGCCTAAGGTAGGGGGAAGAAAAGTAATGTAATCGGGTACTCAACACATGGCTCACTCACTCGTTTAACAACGACTTTGGCGTTTCCCTAGTATGTAGTAATAATACCACAACATACGAATTGCCATCGCACACAATATTATGCATTATAATTTACTCTCTGTAGTTAGAATTGAATGTAAAAAAGGTTAACTCAGAACGATATAGACAAATGAAGTTTATTTGAACGCTTCTTAATTACCATTTTCTTATCCTTTCGTATGAGCAACCGCGGACGGAGTTACCACAATAGAACACCATAAAGTCAAAATGACCACTTATCAGTATTTTACTCGGCCTCTCTTCGGTCTCATTGCCGTATTTCCGTTATTCGTTTGATGCCCTACCTAATCTGTTACCGTTTAAACTATGGTTAAAGAAAATAAATCCAGCAATATTACGGGAGGTTGACTACAATAGCTTTATCAACTGCTCTCAAGTTGGGGATGTACCCTTCAGGCTATATTTTACTATGTTGGATGTTTTAAAAGTACTCTTCTATCTATTGTTATAATTATTTATGTGTTTACTGGTCAATAAGCAATGTTTTGTAGCCGGGAAGTGGCGCGTAAATACAAGCTCTATCGATAAATCATTGTGGTTTGCGGTACGCACTTCTTCACAGCCACCCACCCCCTAACCCTCAGCATTCTTTGACCGCTATGTACGAAAACAACTTTGTAGATGAGTATATTCCATTCAGTATTTCACATGTGGACTTAATGTGTTATAGTTTGGTTACAAATAAATTTTGAGTGCAGGAGATATGGGAGTTATGGTTCGTAAAACAAGCACGGGTACGGGAGTACCCAAGAAGAGAGCGCAGCTTCCTGATGAACCGATCGTCGAAGAGAAGAAGGACACAGATATAAAACAATTCGTTTATTTCCATGCATTCCAATCTCGTTGGCGGTGACGGTGCAAAGTATGAAGGATGACACAAAAATAAAAATCGATTATATTCCTGTTCGGGCATAGATGGTTTTATAATGTGCATAGTGAAGTTCCGTTGATGGTGAGCAGCCAGGTATTTATTTGTCAACTTTGTCTTTAGGTGACACTAGCACTGACCCCTGAAGAGTCAAATTATTTTGTGTCAACATTGTTGAAGGACAATAACAACAACAATAAAAACCGCAGGCCAATCGGAGATCGTGTTTAGTTTTTATCATGAGACATGTCGCACGAACAGACGGATGTACGAACAGAAAAGTGATGCTTATAAAGATTTTTCATAATTTATCTTCTTCAATATTTTATCCTTCAATCTTCATCTTCACCGCTCATCCTCCCCACCCCACCCCCTTTTCCCCACCCAACCCACCGCAGCAAACAAGAGTCCTACAAATCTTAATTAGATATCGCGGATCGCCGTTGGAAACAAGCGTCGAACTGTGTAAAATTTAAATTCATAACTTGGCAATTTTCCACACATAGTTCCGATCAATGTTTCATTATACAAACAGGAGCTACATGGGTCGCTGTGTTATTGCATTAGTAAACCACTCCATATTCCAGTGCACTTGACAGCATTGGATGGATACAAGGAAGAGAACTACAGGACATCACTGTGCTAACCTCCATTGTGATTTAGCTTTGTGTATTGTCCAGTGTGAGGGAAAAAGACGGACCAAACACTGAACAACGTGGGTTACACACAATCAGTACATTGTCGTATGGTGTACGTGTGTAATATAAATTGGCACGCACTTTTACCTAACTGATAACATGAAATGACGTTTGGATGCTGGGAGACAAATATTTTGGCTTGTTACTGGCGTATTGACAGAGGTTGGTGGTAAACCTTAGCGTGTGCTTTACAAAGCTGGAACTAGTACAACACTGAATAAATATAGATTGTAATTTTGATTCAATCTAATATTATTTTAAATAATAAACAAACATTTAATCACAAAATATACGTTAACAATTAGTGAAAGTGAGGGTCAGTATGGCGGAGCTAGGCTCATCCAAAATTGACATAAATAAAAATAACCGGCACCTCCACCAAAGACATAAGACAAATTAAATGAACAAAAAATTATAACTAAACAGCACATATTTTTATTTTCTGACATAAAATATAAATACCCGGCACCTCCACCAACAAAGAGATTAGAATGCTACAACAGCACGTAGTTTTATTTTCTGGCATAAAATAATAATACCCGGCACCTCCACCAACCAAGAGATTAGAATGCTACAACAGCACGCAGTTTTATTTTAGTTTCCTTAACACTCGGACCTCGACTAAGAACGAGATTTGAGCGCTAGAAATAAACGTTTTATTTTATCCACAAAAATACAACAGCTGTTATAGAAGAAAAGGTTACACACATTTAAGATCAACTTAGTGGGAAGTAAGTGTATCAGAATTAAGGTAAAACTTACAATCAGTAATTTAAGTTTTTACACGTAATAAGTATACTCTAAGGAAAGCAAATACTATGTGTTACCTTTTTCGGTACTTACGTAGTTGGTGTGACCCAACTTTTCAATACCGTTTTTTTCAACTAAAATCAACATAAACACTCACCATTGATGAAATAAGTCAAGAACAACTCATTGTGTACTATTTTATTACATTCCAGCACCAAAAATCTAAAATAGAATCATCACGTTTATTGGTAGGCCCTAGGCCCTACCTACTTACGTATAGTTGGTGTGACCCAACTTTTCAATACCGTTTATTTTCAACTAAAATCAACATAAACACTCACCATTGATGAAATAAGTCAAGAACAACTCATTGTGTACTATTTTATTACATTCCAGCACCAAAAATCTAAAATAGAATCATCACGTTTTTGGTGTAACAGTAACAAAAAAAACTTCAAAACCTTTAACGTCGCTATTTTAAACGAAAGTACTTTTCCATTAAAAGTCATTTTCTGTTTTAAATAGCGACGTTAAAGGTTTTGTAGGTTGAGTAAAAAAAAAAATTGAAAAGTTGGGTCACACCAACTACGTAAGTACCCCTTTTTCTTTATCAACAACGGATGTTGACCTTAAAACTATGATGAAATGAGTTGCGGAAATTAAGAAATACAAACAATTAATGTTTGTGAATTGAACGTTTCCAAATTCCCGCTAGACTTTCGATCATTTTAACATTTAATTTAATAATTCATCAACAGTCTATAAAGCGATAAGTTGTAAATAATGTACAGAACATAATTGAATACGGCCACATTAATTGATTTATCCGCGGGCATAATATGTTTATAAACAAGACCTATTTTTTGTGTTTTATTTCACTTTTTATGCTCGTGTAGCCAGTAATTGACATTTATTTGCATGCCAAATATAAGCCATTAATGGTCAGCGCGCATGTTCGACTAAATGAGTAATCCTATAACATTTGATGAATGGGTGTTGTATGTTTACGAAATTGCATTTGTTTTGTGGACAGTTTGAGTGGTAGTTAATTGGGTGTTATTTGTGGTGTGGTGGTAGCGGGTGCGGGTGTGGGTGTCACTCTAATGGGTCATAGAGTATTTAAACATTTACACCTCGACAACATACACAGCTTTTATGTAGTCATGGTTTACTTGCAAACTTTGTTACGTTAACGTGTGGTGAAAAAAGTGCGAGGTTTCCACGCAATATGTAACAGTGAGCATCAATGTACTGAGACGAATTAATCTTGTACTGTAAATAAGGAGACTAGTTAGGAGTTTTAACAACACGTTTGATTAGCGTTTAACTACCCTTGGTGGAAGTGCCGAAGAAATATATATTTAAAGTTTCTGGGGGGGAAGGGGGCTACTTCCGACCCTCTAACCCCTGACTAGGTTCTTCAAATGAATTATGTTATATGTATCAACTTTCTTAAAGAGTTATGTCAACAAAACACGCATTTCAGTTGGAGATCACGTTCAGGTTTTATCGTTGGGCGTGATACACGCAAAGACGGTCAGAATCGTGGTGTATATGCGGGAGCTTCGCACTCTTAAATTTATAAAGGAAACCCATTACTAAATAGAATTAGTTTATTAAATATGAATTACAGTGTAACTAATTGAACGAGTGAGCGTAGCGAACGTAGTGATTTCCATTCGACTTAAACGGCCCTTATTGTTTTTCTGCGTGCGTGCGTGTGTGTGTGTGTGTGTGTGTACGTTAAAAATCAGCCGAATCGCTGAACAGATTGCGCTGAAATTTTAAACGGACATCCGGTACGAGTTTATTGAGAACTGCTAACAAAATCAGCAAGATTCATTGCGATTTAAACATACAAGAAATAATAAACTGAAAAATAGACTTCCAATGTTATGAAATTATTTTAACGACAATGTTTTAGATTTTGAAAAGATATTTTTTGTTTTTTATTTACCTGGCAGTGAAATGCCGTGTCCATTCAAGGTCTGTCGAATGTTTTAAGTCAAAGTACCCCCAAATTCCGCTCGTAGATTGAGTAAACCTTGCAATGTTTTCACGTATTTCGTACTGGCTATGTTTACCATAGTAGGCCCTATTGCCACAGATGATGGACTTCACTGCGTTATATGCATTTCAAAACATGTTTAATAATTTTTAAATACAATCTCGAAATTACAAAATCTTTCCCGACCAGGGGATTGAACCCACGTCTCCCATATTTCGGCTATAAGGGCGCTTTAGCCAACTAGACCAGGGAAACGCCAAAGTCGTAGTTAGACGAGTGAGAGAGTCATGTGGTGAGTACCCGGGAACATATGCATTTAAGTTGACAATTATATTCGTATAAATAATACTTTTTTAAAGACTAGTTGGCATACGGGGACGGGCGCGTCAACTGTAAGGTCATAATGCGCCTCTCTAGCCTATGATAGGCTAGGTAGGCCTAAGGTAGGGGGAAGAAAAGTAATGTAATCGGGTACAATGTTTTAGATTTTGAAAATATATTTTTTGTTTATTATTCGCCTGGCCGTGAAATGCCGTGCCCATGCAAGGTCTGTCGAATGTTGCACGTCAAGGTACCCACAAAATTCGCTCGTAGATTGAGTAAACCTTGCAATATTTTCACGTATTTCGTACTGGCTATGTTTACCATAGTAGGCCCTATTGCCACAGATGATGGACAACACTGCGTTATATTATGCATTTCAAATCATGTTCAATTATTTTTGAAATACAATCTAGAAATTACAAAATCTTTCCCGACCAGGGAATTGAACTCACTTCTTTCACATTTCGGCTACAAGGGCGCCTTAGCCAACTAGACTATAGGGAAACGCCAAAGTCGTAGTGAGACGAGTGAGCGAGTCATGTGGTGAGTACCCGGGAACATTTGCATTTAAGTTTGATAATTATATTCGTATAAATAATAGTTTTTAAAGTTTAGTTGGTATACGGGGACGGGCGCGTCAACTGTAAGGTCATAATGCGCCTCTCTAGCCTATGATAGGCTAGGTAGGCCCAAGGTAGGGGGAAGAAAAGTAATGTAATCGGGTACTTAACACATGGCTCACTCACTCGTTTAACAACGACTTTGGCGTTTCCCTAGTAGCTCGAGGAAGCATTTGCTTACAATTTTATTTTTACAAGTAAAGGCCTAACACCTATATCAACACGTGGCTTACAGATTAAATATATAACCAATGAGCACGGGTTGAGTACCCAACAGAGGGAGCTACTTTATCAACAAATCTTAGAAAGAGTATTCTAAAATAAATATAATACGCCCCTTTCTACCGTTTAATTATTGTTTTTGGTGGAGGTGCCGGGTAGAAAGCGGGACGCATAAATAAAATGCTTGTCGATCGTTCCTGCATTTGAGGTATGTAGGTGCCAGGTTCATGAATTTAGAAACTTTTAGGGGGTCAAAACACCACCCGCCCCTTTACCCCCACTCCCAGGTCGCCAAAAACATTCTGTGACATACTTGTTGAAGGACAATGCCAACCAAGAAATGAATGTCGTTTGGATATCGAGCTCGGTTTTTATCAACAAATCTTAGAAAAAGTATTCTAAAATAAATATAATACTCTATCTAGCTACTTTATCAACAAATCTTAGAAAAAGTATTCTAAAATAAATATAATACGTCTCTTTCTACCGTTTAATTATTGTTTTTGGTGGAGGTGCCGGGTAGAAAGCGGGACGCATAAATAAAAATGCTTGTCGATCGTTCGTGCATTTGAGGTATGTAGGTGCCAGTTTCATGAATTTAGAAACTTTTATTGGGTCAAAACACCACCCGCCCCTTTACCCCCACTCCCAGGTCGCCAAAAACATTCTGTGACATACTTGTTGAAGGACAATGCCAACCAAGAAATGAATGTCGTTTGGATATCGAGCTCGGTTTTTATCGTGAACGCACGGACAGAAGAAACTTAAGTAAATCAAGGCGATGAAAGTGTTCAGGGCACACACATGAATGTTTTGAAATATTTTACATCTTTAGAGAAATGACTTGAACTCTGGTAATAAATTGTATAATAAAGTTAGCTTCTCAAAGTCTTCATCGTATTTATTTACCGATGTCACCAACTTACTTTGATCGACTGGGTCAATAGCCCTTTTAATTTTACCCCTCCCTTCGTTAAAATAACATCCCTTTGATGTTTTAATCATATCGAGTTAAAATGCTAACGACGTCCAATTAACAAATTAGCACATCCTAACATACCTTCAGCATGAAGGTGGCCATGACGCTTTAAAAACCTATTGGTGGGCCGTGAGCGTGCTCCTAATTATAATGGAAATGATGCCTATACTCGACACCATCAGAACCGAGCGTGGAAGAGTAGTCTGCCAGACTTAGAAAAACTACGGCACTAATCAACTCCTAGAAGTCTTTAGTGACAGGCTCTTATTATTGGTTATTGCATTAGATGGTCTGGAATGTAGACTTGAAAAGTGAGTCGTACTCGTAGGTAACTTGTAACTGATTTGATTTACAGAAGTTGTAATTATTTTGTAGGTAAAAAACTAGATTCGTGGTAAACAATAATAGTTTAATAATAGCTTGAGGAAATATGAAATTCATAATCAAATAACCAATTATTAAACATATAGACAATGCAAAGCAACCTGAATCAAGGTCAACTAGAGAAAGCCACAACCACACCTATACAATTTGCTTATTATTACTTTCAATTTAGCGTGATTCAACATCACGTGGTTGATAAAAAATGTATTAATTGGAAATTGTATAAATGTTGTATTTGCTTAATCTGATTGTAACTATCGAGAGAATAGTAATTAGTGTATCAAAATAATATGTTACGTATTACAATATTTTGCATGTGCATATCAGATAAAACGCCTTCATTCATCAATAGCGATTACATTTAGCAGAAATATAGTGCAAATCTAATAAAAGAACAAATTTTACCGCTCTTTCATGTACAGCCATTGGGGCCACAGGGTACACTCAGATTTCATTAATGGTGGTCTTTATGTGTGAGAAACATTATAATACCGGTAATTATTATTTGAAAATGAAAAATGACGTTCACAGTTTATATCATTCATCTACTATCTTATTTTTTTTTTTTTTTAACTTTGGACAGCACTGGGAACCAAAGTCATAGACGATATTTGGAGTGGCCTTTATATAAAACAGCGGAAAATGTCCAATATTTTCAGTCTAGAAACAATTCTGACAATTAAAATCTTTCTTCTTAATATTAAAATAAATAAATAAATAAATACATTTTATTTAGAGTCTATCCACTCAGTTATAAAACTGATTTTCAGTGGAGGACTTTAAATCAAAGCGACCAAGCCAACCCTGTAGGCCCCGACGCAATTAACGAGTGAGCGATAACCAACCAAAGATCAATATTTTTAATAGGAAATATAGCAATCAGTGGTATGGACATGGACATGGAGCTTTTCCCACTTTGAAACTTAAAGTACGATTTTTATAAGATATTGTTTGTTATATTCTTCTACGGTTCTACTAATCCTCAAAATGAGGATTTCTTACACTTTGAACATCTCTGGTACCCTAAGTTATCGTCAGATATTTTTTAAGGATGGTCCTTATATCAAAGATCGAAAAATTTCCGGTTGTTCCAACAAAGGAAACATTCTCATCACATTTTGCACTATTCTACCAATAACGAGCTTCAGGCGCTCGCTACAAGATAAAATGGGTTTCAAAGAAGTTAATATATTATATACAAACGTATAAATATGATATTTACTATAAGGCCTAAATACTTTTCGCGTTTTCTAGTAATTGATGTTGTAGAATGTAGAGCGTTAGTATTTATATTCTTGTTATATACTAGGAAAACGCCAAAGTCATTGTTAGACTAGTACATGAGTTGAGTACCCGGAAACATTCCCTTTTCTCCCACTGCCTAAGGCTGGCTCAGAAATCATGGGTCTTTCCTCCTTAGCCTAGGCTAGAGTGGCGCATAATGGCCTTGCAGTTGACGCGCTCTTATACCAACTAAATTCAAAACCCTACCAAAACCCAAACAAGGTATAGAAAATAATGGCACACTAGTAATTATTTAGAATTGACTCATTAATAAAGCAATTATAAATCTAGTAATTGTTTCCATATGCATTTATATATGTATGCGTGAATTACACCTGCAGGACACGGTATAAACGCGCGCGTACGCGCGTAACGTGAGCGCGTGAGACAGCACCGACGCAACCGAGCGTCGAACGTGACGACGCCGGAAGGAGTGCGACAGATGCGCGGTGGACAAAGGCGACGGGGTGATGTAGCAAGCCGGTCAAGCCACGCTAGGGCAATAGTCACGACTATCGAGTTTCAGAGTCCCACCGCATTTCGTCACTCATCTCCCAGGAAGCCGGAGATAAAAAGATTTCAGGTCCGAAATAGGAGATTCATTGATGTAAAAGGAAGATACGGAATCGGGTTTCGGTGGTCACAATGTTCAGATTATATCCGGGATAATCACACAATCGGCTTACTTTGAACTGAACTGAACTTGGAATATGAATGGAACGTGAAGTTTTCGTTCAAATTCTTTCCAGTTCGCGGTCGTATTTAGGAGGAGGCACGTTTGAAACAAATTTAAACTTTAAAATGTTAGCAGGATAGGATCATGTGTTCGTGTGCGTCTGTAAGCGTATCGGATAAAAACGTCACTTTCAGGGTGATGCTGTCAAACTCTAAAACGTAGCCGGAAACTCTAACTTTCCAGAGGAGACTCATACCCAAATATAATATCATACTTGACGTGACCAGGGTTTTGATATTACTTCATAGCTAGGAAACGGGAACTGAATAAAGCTGAAACAATGTTGCTTCTTGTTTGATCTCGTACAAGGTGGCATGACTGTATTACAATGATTACCCTACTTCCCGTACAGATACGTATGTGCTCAATACGAAGCTACCCATATTAAGACTTCTATCAGTTGCACAATAAAATCGATCATGATTTTCGAATGACATATGCCCTTTTTTATGGCATTATCCTAAAAACGAGAATGATTAGCCCTCACAACGTAATCATAATTCAATATAATCAATCAGGGGGCAGGGCCCAGACCCCCGGAAAATTGTAATTTGTATATATTCAGCACCTCCATCAATCGACGTTGAGCGCTGTAACAAACGTGACCTAATACGTAAAGTTTCACTCACTATTTTTTATTTCCCATACCCGCGCTTGTAATAATAACGAATGCCTAGCGTACATATTATTACAGAATAATAATCTAATTCTAATAGAATTAAACTAACATCCTCCTGGTAGTGCAGAGCTAAAACAGTATTTATAAGTTTCTCCACGTTCCCGTGCTCTACATTGGTTTCGTATGCAAACAGGAATGTCATACTATACACCTGAGCAAGGTGCAAGGATACCAAATGTAATATATACTGGAGCTGTTGGGATAAACGATGAACAACAGTCGTCGTTAGGTACTGACCAAACTGATAATTACATTATCAGAGGGAGCGAAACTGCCATATTCTCTTGTATGTCTGTCCGTAGGTGTGTGCGTGTTTCACGTTTCTCAATCAAAAGCGAGCATAATCTAAGAAATAATAATATGCATTTTTTGTATGGTGTCTGTTGGGTTCAGAGTGAGTGGCGTGGCTATCACTATCAAGATACTTTCTTTGTTTCTGAGGCATATACTAAAACCAAAACAAAATAGGCCTACGTTGATCCATATTCATTGCCTACACTCACTCGCCTACAATTGATTAGTTTTGGATGACAACGTTAAATTGGCTATGTGTCTCGTTAAATGAAGTGCTCCTAAGTCACCATTTACATTAATTGTAATTAATAGTTAAAAGCTCAGACCAGCAGTAAAACAACAGCCCAAACTAATATTTGAATCCTAGGATTGAACATTGGTGGCAGGAATAAACCTAAAGGACCAACGGTTTGTTAATATTTAGACCTATAGTTTGTTTGTAATACAGTTGATTTACAAACATAATGCAAATTTGGAATTTGGAATTAACCGACAATACGCGTATTAGTATAAATCCCATCGTTAAACCATGTAACGGCAAATATAATTTTTTAATCCTGATTGAATACAGCATTGCCGCCATATAACATTAAACTTAATTATAATCAAAAATTAAAACACGTGAAAAACGTATAGAATCGGTACAACATACAATTTATATAAGTTATTTATAAGTGTGTGCCTTATGTGTTTTGTTATGTAAAACTGCTCTGCCCAAATTATAAGCCACATGCCTAGGTAGTTTAGTAATTAACCTCAAACAACACTGATGTTCGGTAGGCCTTCACTTCACTGAAGAAACCATGGTGTAGCTGGAAGCTATGCATGTCAATCATCTTTTCGTTTCCAAAGCACTTCCCCTCTTGACGGAATATTCCTTAAGGCCCCTCTAGTTTCGGGTTGTTTGTACTACAAAAGACGCCCTGTAAACGAATGTATAATATGGCACAGCATTCCAACACCGTATATTGAGTTTGCATTGGGGAGATAAAATTTCTTAACTTTGACTTGGGTATTAATTAGTTGGCTCATACTCGACTTAGTCCGTTATTATTAGCTTTACGTCCACTCATAAAACATCAATGATTATTGGGGCATTGCTGACAATAACAAGCTAGCACTAACAAATACTCTTGTCACGGTATATACTAGGTTGAGCGCTAAAACAACACAATTTTCCAGACAAACTGAAGTTTGCTTAATAATCTGGTGTATAATTACAATATATAAATGGACACGCAATCGCGTAAGTACTTTTTAATGAGGTATCAATCTGAAAAGTATGTTAATGTTGTTTAATTTAATAAATTTAAAAAACAACTATGTATAATAATTACTGTCAACACCCATGTCATTTGAAGAATAACCCAAGCACGAGTAGAACCGTAAAATTTAAAAGCCACTATATTCTTAATTATATATTATATTATGGCGGGTTCAACCAATTAAAATATAATCTTAAGATTAGCTAACTTTCAGCATATTTTTTTGTTTAAATTAACTTTAAAACCAGAAATAATCCACGGATATCTGAATTACAAGTCTTAAAGTTGGTTAAGTATAAAACTTTATTTCCTTTCTTACACGAAAGTTGTGTGTTGATGTTGATCATATGCATGCAGCCTGTGTGTATCGTTATTGCAACATTATATAATATATTGTGTGGTTTGGACAGGTTTAGAGATATCCGCAGTCCACTATTCATAAGATCGCAGTTTTCGACAATTTGGTGAGAATAGTTTGCTAGAGCTAGAATCTTTAAATTTATACGGCGATCTAGTCCATGCAGTGCACTATCACGCAAACTTAAACTCCCCCCACCACCCACCTTCACCCCCACCCCCACCACCCCTACTTCCTTAACAACCATCACTGTATATAAGTCTTCGGTCACTTCCAGCACAATTCGTACTGACTAATTTAATTATACGTCGCCTGCAGGCCTATCAGCAAACTACGCAGCCCCACCACCCCTACTTCTCTAACAACACAATACACTGTGTTTAAAGTCTTGTGGTAATACATTTTCAACAAATTCTGATACTTGACTTAATTTCTAATTATACATCGTGGCAGGGCTTCATAATAAAACAGAGGCCTCGTGCACATTAATTGGATCTTGATTCTAACACATTAATTAATACAACGCGTGATTTGAAGATTTTAAAGGTGATAATATCATGTTTTTTAACTTAAACAAAATTACATATTAATATTTATATTATATATAGTTTTATAGTCGCCTACTATAAAACCAAGGTTAAAAAAAATATATATACAAAAATACATATGAGGGGATTATAGTCTACTCAGCTATACAGACAAGACTCTCAGCAGGGGACTTATTTTATTATTTATTTATGTCTCTATTTGCAACAGGCAATGTAGCCCACTAGTGCAAATTTAATAGAGAAGGGAGGAGGGGAAACCCGGTACCGGCACACCGAAAAGTACCAAGGGGACCAACGGCTTTACGTCCCATCCGAAAGGACGGTGTAACTTTTGACAATCATATAGGTTCCTCCACTAACCCGGACTGCCGAGCAGACGGCGCCAAGGAGAACGAAGCTGTCACACAAGCTTACGAACCCTAGTCTGCTCTAGCCAGCGATAGACGTGTGTTTCAGGGCAGAGCGGCGACCCACTCAACCCCTGACCACGCCCGATGTTGCTTAACTTCAGTGTTCGAGTGGGAACTGGTTAAACGACCGCGGCTAAATCGCTGGCTATTTTATCTCAAGTAAAATTTGCATTTCAAAAACGCAAAAGGCCATAATGAATAGACTCCAGCGACCGAGAATATACTTACAACGTGAAACGTTGGATCTCGTTAAGCAAGTGATTATAATTCAGTGCAATTAAACAATAAAAATAATAGTTAAGTTAGTAAAACTTTGAGTTGATATGATTAAGAAATATATAGTGAAGATTGGTTTGAAAAATAAAAACTGCGCGTCCTAAAACTAAATAAATGTTCACATAGTTTTTGGTGGTTCAGGACAGCTACTTTACCTGTGCCTTATAAATTAATTAAATAAAATACATTATTACATGTAATATATCTCATCAGAAAAGTAGGCTCTAAACTTAAAAAATATTTCCGTAAAGTATAAAAAAAGACGAGTTTTTTTTACAGGAACACGATACATTAAATCGGCTGGATATGGGTTCGATCCATAAATCTTAATTAAATTGTGTGTGTGAGTATAAGGTTCATCAATATACCCAATGGCACTATCTGTGGGTTTATAATGGTTGGCACTATGGAGTAACTAAAATGTATAACAGATAAATAAATTCCTTACATTCAATGCAAATCGCATGAAAGCTTTTTTCAGGAATTAGGATTTAAGATAATTTCAGCTTGCTTGCGATTTGAGATTGTTTTCCATCCATGGTTGTATTGCCCGTAAAGTGTATATTTTGCTAAGGCACACACACACCAGACACCCTCTCCGAAACACAGCAACGCCACTCACCTAGCATCTGTTGATTATTTTTAAAACCTTCTTAAGATTTTTACAAAACAGCGAAAACCTGTACACACTAAAACACAGCTATACTTTCAGACGGAAGGCCGTGTCACAGCTCGCCCACTTGACATGACCAACAGCTGCGCGTCTAGTCTGGCCTCAAGAGCTATGCTCTGTGGCGGTGCTAAAACGCAATCCACTGTGGTTTTACTGGTCGGTTGTGTTGTGATAGGGCTGGACACACAGGCACTAAGCACAACAAGGATGGGTCAGTGGCTAGCCGCTGGCACAAGGGACTTGCGTTCAGTGATTTCGAACGTTCGAGTCCGACTGTTGGCATTACTATCACAAAGGGATTTCCAAGGGCTTTGCTTGTAATGCGCTTTGAATATTGCGAGCTCAAAAACCTATGCAAATAAACGTGTGTATTTATTTTTTGAAAGGGATTGAATAAGTAACGTGCATTTCCAATCACAAAATATAGAACAAATTAAATTGTCGCCTTATCGCGATAAGACACGTGCTCACTGATTTGGAATTAAACAATTTCCTTCAACCTCAAACTAAAATATTAATTTAAAACAGTTCCTTATTTTCAGCTAATTTTGAGGGCTAAACTCGATCATAGCAGAGACAAAATCGCCTTGATAAAGAATTACCTCACTTGCTAGACCTTTGTATTGCCAATGGATTGCTCCCTATACATGGGTTATATATTATAAGTTATATATATTATTTTTTAAATTAGCGTTCTTGAAATGCATCCTCAATCGACCATTCGCTCGTAACGTGTCTTCGTAACGTGTAAAGTACGTACATAGTACAGTCGGTATGAACCCGTGCGTTGAACTGGCCAGCTCAAAAAGCTACTAGCACACAACCAACCTCGTTCTAAACGTGTGGATGTGATTGGTTGATTTGCTCTTCAACCCCGTGAATTTAGACTTTTCTATCTGTGGTCCGATAGCAATAAAAGGATGGTTGAGCTCGCGGGTTCAAACTCAGTGTACTGCGGCCATAACAAACGATCAACAAAAAGCTTTTTGTTTCACCTGAATGCTGAATTGCTCCAATGGGCGCTATCTATGTTAGTAATTTTTATTCAGTTGTTTAGACCATGGTTAACCCGTGATGAATTACCAAGACTCGCAATTGAAAGAGGTACATTATATACATAGCAGTAGTAGTATAGTAGTATCGGGGGCAAAACGGTAACAACACCACAACCACAATCAAACAACCCTAACAATTACCAAGAATACAATTGTATGGTAGAAAAATTCGTCAACAACGCAACACTAGTGGTAAAACCAGGTTTACATTTCATAAGCGGTCAACCAAATTAAGTAATTAGTTTTATAATATTAAACACTGCAAAACATGTGTAACTGTGTGGTTGTGTGGCTCGTTGGTCTTGTGGTTAGCGTATCTGCTTCCAATGCTGAAGGTCCAGGGTTTGATTCCCGCCAAAGTCGGAAGTTTTTAACCTCTCAACCACAACCATCAGTTCTTGTCTTAGGAGTTTGTAAACGGTGACTTTGGAGCCGTCCTTGCAACGAAGCACATAATAAATTCAGAGTTGTTCTGAATCGGCCTTGTTGATTCTGGCGTTGATCCGCGGGTGTTCGCATTGTCCATACCATTGATTGCTATATTTCATACTAAAAAATATCGATCTTTGGTTGGTTATCGCTCACTCGTCGATTGCGTCGGGGCCTACAGGGTAGGCTTGGTCGCTTTGATTTACTGTCCCCCACTGAAAATCAGTTATATAACCGAGTGGGTAGACTCTAAATACAATTTATTTATTTATTTATTTTATTTTTTTTATTTATTCAACACTTTCCTGTCTCTCCTCGCATCCGTCTGTGTGCGTGTGTTACGTCTAACAATAAAAACTAACAATACCCCCGATTGATATTTTTTTAAGTTTTTGGTTTACATTACCCTTCAACAAGATTATACAGAATGGTTTTGGTGAGGATCCGAGGCTAGCCCCCTCAGAAAGTTGGAATATCTATACACTAGGTACCCCACCAAGATAAGTTTAACGCTGGTCGAAAATATGACGTGATGATGGCGGTAACCTTCGCTCCTTCACTGGAGTATTCCCGTTCGAGTCCTTGATATTTTCGGTAATGATTGTTAAGCACAAATCAACCAAAACGATTTTTTTTTGACTGATAGCATACTTTTCTTTTGAATTGTTAACATATTTACAAACTTTGTCTTTGTCTCAAATATTTTGAGAGACAGAAATTTACCGGCAATAATATTGCCGTTAACTATTGTTCGCAAATGTTAAAGGGGCTATTAACTCAAAAAATTATTTTTTACCACATGATCTATAGCACAATACTACACTAAAATTACAGTTTAAAAATTATATCTTGTAACTGTGATTTAACACGAATTTTCCAATTTTTTTGATCCAGAAATTTGAGAAAATTGGTGTTTTGGGAAATTTTTTAAATCTGCTTAAATCTGCTTCTTTTTTGGTCCACATAATATATACTAGAGCATAGTACCAATCTAAAATGCCCATTTTTTACATCGTGTCTTTTAACTGTGCCCAAATATACCCTCAAACACGCCAAAATATACATTCCAAAATAGCACCCCATCTTGGTAATCAGCGTATTTTGACCAAACTACTTGCCCAAATTACAAAACAAAATATAGACAATTTACAGAAAAGGCTGTAGAGTACGTCAATCATGGCCAATATTTTTTTTGATCAAAATCCTCCAAGGTCACGGGGCATAAAGATCGTCCCCATGTTATTTCTTATGGGAGATTTTTGCCGATGGGACCTAGCTCGAAAAATGTCATGTTTGACAATTTTTTGGGAGGTCATGGTGGCCCCAATAATTTTTCTGTTAATTGCTAAACTCATTACTAGTAAGCCTGAATGAAATAAATTTTTTGAGTTTAGCGGTTAAATACCCCTTTAAGCCAAATACAATCAACGGAATACCAAAAGTAAGGTACATTAATGAACTTCCAGTACATTACAAAGTGTCTATGCGAGAGCATCTGTTACGGACGGTTATTATTATTATGACAATATTGCTTTTCCAGACAGAGTTATTAATACTGTAATGACCAACATTTTTCGCGAAACAGCTTGCGAAACATTTCAGTAAAACATCGTAGCCTACAATAATCATATCACAATTCAAATATTAATTGGTACTGATTTTTTTTTCTCTCTATTTAAATGTAGTAAACGATTTCCCAGAATAGCTATATATTATTATTATTATTATTATTATTATTATTATTATTATTATTATTATTATTATTATTATTATTATTATTATTATTATTAATAATAAAAATATATTATTGTTTTAAAATTTTGATTCGCAAAAAAGTACAATCACAAATCTATGTACTATCTAGTTTTAAATAACAAACGTTTCGATAAGAATAAAATTCATTAATTTTTTTTTATTATTAATATTTCGCATGATTTTTTTCATATCATTCTTCACATATTTTTAGTTAAAAAAAAAGTTCACTGTAAAACTACGTATAATTTGAGTTATATAATTTTCTATGCAGCAATGGATCTTGTTAAATTACATTTATACATCTGTTACGTACTCTCCTCCGGATCATAAAAAGTAAACGCAATGGTTCATAACAAAATGGTTTTAAACATTGAACAGTATATTCTCTGAGTTGCTAGGAAGAGCCACTTTTTAAACTGAAGTGCTCTCTTTCTCTTGTTGCAATTTTACTAAGTGCTTTTCTCTCTAAAACACATGGTTGTAAATAATAACAGTTGTAATGTATATTGCTTTTACCTTCAAGTTACTTCACAAACATATACAACACACAATTGATATGAAAAATGACGCAATGATATTTTACTAGTTTTCAAGGATAGTTCTCTGTTCGTGCAAGGACTATAAAGATACATTACATTGTATCATTCAAATAAGAATGAGAATACCTGATGGTATTTCTTTTATTTACAGCATTTATTGAATGGCCTGGATTCTATTTCGTCACAATTTAAATATAGTTGCTTACTTTCTACTTGTATACAAATCTAATTCATGAACAAACACAATCCATTATTTGTCGTAACGACATTTAATCGTCATTCGTCAGGGCTGCCTCAACCATTTTTAGAAAGTAGCCTATAAATGATATAAATTAATTAATAGATAAAAAGCTGTACCGAAAATGCTTAGAACCAGTCTCTAGCATTGATTATTTTACATGTCTTCCACGATTTTCAACGAACTATACTTCGACAATCGAAATTATTCTCTCACTTGTCCACACTTTTTTTCAAAATATTTTTAAATTTGAAATAATACTTGTATATTTGCCAAGTTTAAAACCGAATTATAACACCTTTTCCTAGATAACCATAAAATGTTGTCCTATCCCAGTCGTTCGGTTTCCTATTTCATTGCTCTCTTGCATTTTCCCTATATGAACCTACAGCGTTTTTCACTATAAACAACGACAAAGCAAAAAGAAACAAGCGTAAATCAATATTTTTAATTTAATGTTATTGTATTTCTTAAAGGGGTATTTAACCGCTAAACTCAAAAAATATATTTCATTCAGACTAACTAGTAATGAATTTAGCAACTAACAGAAAAATTATTGGGGCCACCATGACCTCCCAAAAAATTGTCAAACATGACATTTTTCGAGCTATGTTCCCATCGGCAAAAATCTAACATAAGAAATAACATCGGGACGATCTTTATGCCCCATGACCTTGGAGGATTTTGATCCAAAAAAATATTGGCCATTATTGAAATACTCAACAGCCTTTTCTGTAAATTGTCTATATTTTGTTTTGTAATTTGGGCAAGTAGTTTGGTCAAAATACGCTGATTACCAAGATGGAGTGCTATTTTGGAATGTATATTTTGGCGTGTTTGAGGGTATATTTGGGCACAGTTAAAAGACACGATGTAAAAAATGGGCATTTTAGATTGGTACTATGCTCTTGTATCTATGTGGACCAAACAAGAAGCAGGTTTAAGCCGATTTAAGAAATTTTCCCAAAACACCAATTTTCGCCAATTTCTGGATAAGAAAAATTTAAAAATTCGTGTTAAATCACAGTTACAAGATATAATTTTTTAAACTTTCATTTTAGTGTAGTATTGTGCTATAGATCATGAAGTAAAAAATAATTTTTTGAGTTAATGGCCCCTTTAATTTATTCTTCACACTTCATACTACTCTTTTTTAATTTATATTAACATTTTTGTAATTTTGATTGTATATGTATAAATGTATTATCGCTAAATTGATATTCTGAGTCTGAAAGGCAACGTTTGGTGGAAAATGCATAGCTATGTTTTGTAAAAAAATATATATATATATCACGAACGCATCGTACAAGGCACTTTTGTAATATTTATAACGGTCCATTATTATAAGGATAATTAAAATAAAAACACAACAACAACGAAAATAATTATGGACAGACTGAATAAGAACGTAACAATGAATAATTGTGTCTACTTCCGACAGCTTTTAGCTGAACAAACATCTTGAGCCGAACCGTTTGCTCCATCCGTCGTTACATATTTCATATTTATATTATACAAGTCTTTATATTATAGCTTTCTGGAGAAACGTTTGCTAAAGAGTTTGTTTGCCCTCCAGCTCAAGCATTATGGCGTGCACTACAAATGCTCATTATATTTTAATATGAGTGCCATTTTCTGTTCAGAATTCAGAAAACACAACTCATGCACTTCAAGTTTGATTCTCATCCAGTTGTTAACAGTGAGGTTACCTAAACAGCGAATTACAGAAAAAGTTTAAGCTGTGCCATTCAAATCGGAGTATACCTTTGATTGCGTTTCAATGTGAATTTTTAATTTTTAAACATGCTTTTACGACAATATATTGTTCACGTACTTGTAAACAATTTCATTAAAAAGTAATTTTTTACGCAACAACTTATGAAAATTCTGTAATAGATTTAATAAACCTTCTTAGGCCCAGAATTACCATTAAAATTTATTTGCCAGTTAGTCTTCTAAGTAAATATTTATAAGGCTTCTGATTGGTTGTTGCCATAGTGATAACAAGTTACCTGGCAGTTAAATTTACATGACAAATTAACTGGACATTGAAATAAAGGGCCTTACACAACTTTTTTTTAAATCAAAATGCATTCTCTTCAATCATTCGAGTATATTCAGTGCGCAAGCATGTTTCTACATAATTGTAATTGGACCAATAGGTTTGACCCGTTTGCTAAACTATTTGCCATTTAGTGTTCCAACAATATTGTTTTTCGTTTCATTGATGTAGGCCTGTTTCATTCGTTTGTTGTAAATTTGGCATTGCTCGTATTTATTTATGTATCTATTTTAAAGTCTATCCTATTCAGTTATAAAAACTGATTTACAAAGATGGATGTTATGGATGTTATGTCCGCCATTAACACGCTCCAGTATCATCTTTTCTCGGCTCTCTTGTGTGCGTATACTAGTATTATAGATACCTACGCCTACCTTCTATACTTTCTCACACTTCTATAAATGTGTTTTCTCTGTTAATTATACTTTATTTTATAATTACTACAGTTGACAATTAAGAATTTGATGGCTATATCGGTAGCAAACGAATAGAATTATTATTTTATATTTCTCCTTCATAATTTACACAATATGTATATTTTCTTTAGATTCAAATCTAAATGTATTATCATCTCTATGTCTAATTAGAATTAACACAGCTGTGTAGCACTATTAGATTTCACCATTTTTCCTTAGATTTTGTTCTACCATTTAATATTTCGATTTTATATTGCACAACAATAATTGCAATCTTAATATTTATAACAATTTATCTTTGATGTTGAAAATTGTTGTTTCATTGGTATGTTTATGTATTCATTTAAGTTTTAATTTTAATTCTAATTAGATTGATACGTTCGATTAGAAATAGGCCAATACATGGTGATCGTATCTGTCACCCGATATACTTATGTATAACATATAATGTGTTTAGTGCCATAAATTATGCTATACTACTTATTTTATTTTATTGATTGATTAACACATCGATGCGTTACTTATAGGTTGCTAGAAAAGGGCATAGCCCCATTCACATTTAGTGTCTAGCAACCTTCACAATATTAATACTAATACATTGTAGCTAAATTAATTAAAAAATACATTTACAAAATAATAGAAACTATACTCTTCTATGACACAGCAAAGGCGTGCTTCTGTGGGTAACAACTAACAAGCGCGTGTCTGCTAGTGCTATGTACTGAGGGTATAACGATGCACGGTAGCTGTGAATCAAAGACGCAGTAGAAAGAAGAACGTCAAAGTAACGTGACGCCAGAAAGGAGCTGCTTCAAGAATTCAGTGACGGAGATTGCAAAGCACTCGGGCTGTGTGTTAGACAGACGTGATACAAAATAGCTCAAGGGATCGTTGGAGAATGGAGATTGCATGGCGAGACTCTGTTCTCCAACCAAATAGTCTTGCAAGACAGAAACAGATGATTCTGTCTTGTTTCGTTTGTTTGTAGAGTTCTTACTCGGGTTTTACTTTTTTGGATTCTCACTCGCAATATAATACTTTTGCTCGTACTATGTTTTATCGAATTATTGTCTTCCCAGAACTAGTAACAGATTTATGGTTAGCAAAAACAACAAAATATATGTAGTACGTAACTCACATAGCAACCCAACACGAAAACAAAATAGCACACGTCAACAGTGTATTAATTTAAAGTTTATTTGGCGAAAATGCTCTATGAAAGTTACTATAAAAATATAATTTAGAACATTGGGATGTCAAGATGGTACGGAATAGCATAGGGATGGTGCCCAATAAACTACAAACTGGGGAGAGGGGGGGGGGGCAAATGAACTATGTTCAGTGCAAGACTCTTCCTTTGTAAATCACTTTTTTAACTGAATAAACTGAATAGTGTAGACGTTAAGTAAATAATTAAATAAAAATACAAATATAAAAATAAATAAAGGTCGAGAAGCATTCAGTCATTATTTTTTTTATTTATCATTAGTGCTCATAGGAATGAAGGAAGCATAGTGTGGCGAGCTCTTTTTTTAAAGGTGTATCTTCCTATTAACAAATCCGAAGCAGTGTGTTTAAGAAAGAATTAGTATCATGAGTTTACGTACTAAAATCCAAGGAAATAATAATAATAAAACTTAGTTATTTTCGAGCTAGGTCCATCGGCTGAAATCGTCTACAAGAAATAATTTTGTGACGTTCGTTAAACCCAGTGACCTATTGGTTACAAAAAATACCCGTTTGTGCACACGGTCTAGTCAAAGTACGCCTACTGCAAAGTAGTGGTCTATAATTTTGAGGTGCATATTTTTGCGTTTTTATACACCAATACCCCAGGTCTGATAGATTTTTAAAATGAATTGATGCTCCAAAACTTAGTGCAAAATGTTTGTGGTAATGGTACCTTTTAACGTAGCGACACATACAGGAGTGGCACATGCGTAACGCGTGGCACTCTGATTCAGGAGATCGCGGGTTCAAGTCTCACATCGGAAACTCTGACTGAAATGAGTTTCTCCGAGGTTTTATCCAGGTCTTAAGGCGAGTGCTGTGATTGATTACTCTGAAACGGCCATCCGGACAATTCCTTCACAATCACCCGACACTCTAGTAACCTAGTCACCTGAAGAAGCTCACACTGGGTAAAACATGTGTACCCTACTGCGGGCGTCCTTACAAAGATGTTTGTTTATGTATCAAAGATTTGGTTGATATAAGGAGATTTGAGCCACTGGTTGATACACAGCTCAGCAAATTGTACAAATATTCAATCTAAATTATGTTTTAAAAGTTCACATGCCCAGTAAACGTAATTCTGGATTTGACATATTTAGCTTCCTTTGGTAAAACCATCAAAGAGATTAGCCTACCGAGCTTTCCTTTTCGTCGCCCTCACCCCCTTACCGCCCCCCCCCCCAAGTATCCCTCTCTATCCCGCTCGACTCTTTTAAAAAAGATCAAAGTCCTGGATTCAAGTTGGGCTTTGCATGGAATACGACGTTAATTAATATTTAAAACCAACGATTAATTCGCAAAGCAAAGTGATATTTCGAGCTGATGATGTATTTAGGCACTATACAGCCAAGAACTTAATTCATGTTGATAATCAAGGTTTTCATAGGACTGTGCACTGGTGACCTAGATTATTATATATTTTAACATACGGACTGACTGACAGAAAAGTGCTGCTTATAACATGGGAGCATCACTGCCTTAAAAAAAACTCTAAGAGTTTTGATGGAGATAAAAATGTATTTTCATCGTTTTTCAAGGTCTTTGTTTCAACAAACAAAATGTATATAATTGAACAAGCAATATACATCAGTTTCAGTTAGCCTTCAATGCTCCAAGGATTCCGAGAATGAATCACAATTTGTCAACGGTTTAGTTTGATCTAGGTAACCAACTCTTTTACGTTGTCATTGCTTTGAAACAATATGTCGTAAACCTACAATGGCATTATATTGGCTACAAAATGGGCTATAAAACCCATGCCATAGATTTAGTGCTATAGAGAACGTATTTTGCAACAACATAAATGTGATGAGACGATGTTAAATTTTAATTATGCTTTATAGTGTAGGGATTTCCTGAAATTGTCGCTTCGAAATGGCCGTAAAACAATTTGAACTTAGGTATAAATTTTCGGAGTTCGACGTGAGGCCTATAAAATAGCTCTAGCAATCCTCGCATCGTGTTTTATGTACGTTTTATGAGTTGTCTCCTTGTTTGCGTTTGGTGCTCTGTTTTAATGAAGGTTTCATGATTGTGGTTAGTTTTGAATCCACGTAAACGATCAAACCGTTTGTTTTAAATTAACGTCCACCTTATAATTGTTTTGAAATTAACGAAAATTATGTATATAACGAGTAATGACTCATTTACGTTTTCCTACATTATTGAAAGAAGTATGTGACTGTGCCACTACTCACAGGAATTTTCAAATGCTGGCATATGTGTGCTGTTTGTAACATATAAGATACACGCGCACATTGACAACAGTTACTATAACTGTGATATTAGGCTTAGTCGCTTTGATTTACTGTCCCCCACCGAAAATCAGTTATATAACTGAGTGGGTAGACTCTAAATACAATTTATTTATTTATTTATTTATCGCTTTCCTTGTAAACACTATTAGTTCGTTTAAGAAAATAGAAAAAAGAATAGAAAAGTCAACACATTTTTTACATTTATATTTTGATATAACCATTATTACACTTTAACAATCGTAGTTCATTGATTCTTAAATCAAAACACATAATATCCAGACACTTCTTCGAACTTTGTATTATTCAAACTGTGACCGTTATCGTAAACGTGAAAGTATCAAACTGTTCGTTTGAGCAAAATGGTATTTTTAGGCAATATAATAACTTAGGATCAATTATTGGCAAAGCGAATTTTGTTATTGCGTGAACCATAAAATCAAGTTTGCATTCACAAGACAATTTAAATATGCATAGATTACGTATATTCATCATATAGCTTTCGATTATCCATGTACAGTAGTTTTCGTGCTATTTTCGTAGCACTTTCAAGTCAAATACATTTTGAAAACATAACAATAACAGAAGAAAACAAAAACAATCTACTTGTATTTTACTTGAAAAAGTGCTATGAAATTAGCACGAAAAGTTGTCTTAAATAAATAACTGCTGTACACGGATAACCGAAAGCTATTAAATGAACATAATTAACAACCGTAAAAACCTTCAGTTAAATATAATTGGATGAGCGAAGCGAAGACTTCAATTTCACTGACCCCTCAAAAAATTTAGCTCCAATGTTTTTTTGTTTTTTGTTTTTTGTTTGTTTTTCTGTCTGTTTGTTCGCTCTCTACCGGGCAAACGGCATATGCGATCTTGATGAAAATTGGAGGGGACCTTCGAAATCTCTGAACTTAAGACTTGCTACGTTTTTGGGTACAATCGAAGAAATATTTCTCATGAATATCGTACTTTTACGATTTTTTTCGTTTTTTTGTGCGATATTTTCGTGACATTTTGGGCCAATTCTGACCAAACGGGTGGGGCTACAACGTTCATATTAAACATGGAAATTAAGGTTATGGTGATGTAATACCTTTTGAAATAAAAAGTTTAAAAAGTTAGCCAGAATCCATAGAAATAAAGCTTTTAATATAAGTTTTTTGATTTTTTGTGCGATATTTTCGTGCCATTTGGGCCAATTCTGACCAAACGGGTGGGGCTACAACGTTCAAATTATACATGGACATTGGTTATTGTGATGTAGTACCTTTTGAAAGAAAAAGTTGAAAATTTATCTAGAATCGATAGAAATAAAGCTTTTAATATAAGTTTTTTATGGTAAATTATAACAATTGACAAGTAACAATAGAAACTTGACAACAATCACCTACAATGCGTCGGCAGCAAAACAAAGCACTTGCAAAAGTAAAGATATCCCACGCAAACTAAAAACTTTTCAAAAAAAAGCTCATCCATCAACGCGACTAAAAAAAGCGTTTGCGAAGCTTCCTAGTATATATAATATATACTTACTTACTTAAACTTATAAAATGATTGCGTTGTTTGAGGTGGTCTAAATTAAGATAAATGCTAGCCACTAATAATTTAATCAAACTTTTGATAGAAAAATTATAGTTTTTTATAGTTTTGTTTGAACAATTGTATAATTCCTCACTCGACGTTTTTATTGGTTGTCGAGTGTTATTTTCATTTTATTAGCATTATATTTTAGCCACTTCATCTCAAAGTTTCGAAGAAAAGAGAACTTTCAGATAAAACAAGCTTTCATTAGGTTGATTAAAAAACACGAATTAAAACTTAGACCCTCTTATAGTGATAGAAAAATTGTGTGTAGGCTTAATTGAAGGTACTCTAAATCGAAATATCGCAATTTATAACAAAAAGAATTAATCAACAATAAACTTATTTTTTAATTTTTTTTAGAAAGTGGAGGTTTCTGGTAGGCTATAATAGATTCACCCTGCCTGACTTTAACACATAATACACAATATATAAAGCATCAATACAAGGAAAATACCTTACAATACTTTAATACACAGAACCGAAACAGAACCTTTTCCCAAAACTCCATAAGTACGGTTGTAAGCCAAAAAATAATATAAAAACGCATAAGGTCAGCTCTTGTGTCATAAAAATAAAATTCTCACGTTTGAGACCACGTACGAAAAAGCACCGTCTTAGGTTTATGACTAAGAAGTATTTTTGTTTTGTTATTCAGCAAACGATATTTATTATCGTTCTATTCTAGGTTCGGTTTCGGTTTCACACCAGCTGTGATTCTAAGGCACTTGCCGTATCACCTGTTGCAACGCTCTTTAGTACCAGGCATGCCCGTTGTTGACACACCGCGCGGCTCCCAGGCAATTTATTTCAAGGAAGAGGAGAAGGGTGAATAATTTGCCCATCCCCGTAGAATGCACTTGCGGATGTGTGGGATACAAAAACACACATAACTTTGCATTTGAAGAAGAGCTATAAATAAATGCAGCATTCGGGGTTTCACTGACGTTTCTTTGACGTGGTGTCGCCGTCACCTTACGTCCACTATCTGTATCACATTCAAAACGCATTTCTGATTAGTAACTTGTTTTGTGGTCTCTTGACCGCAACACGGGTTCTAAGTAAGATTTCGCTTTTTCAAATTATAGTTTTAGGAATAATAATACAGTTTTAAATACAGCAATTATGGTTTGCAGTGGTTTTGAAGTCCAGTTTGCAAAATAAAAAACATCAAGGTACATTTGTTTACTGACCTGTGCTGTGTTCTGTGTCCGTCAGTGGCAAATGACTTCGTACATCATAGCAATATGATAACGATCGATACCCATAATGTGCTGTTGGTTCCATTTGCAGATATTTTTAAAAATCAATTTCTTGGTGTGGCTTCATACACTTCGACGTGTCCCTTTCTGTTGATTTAAAGAACAACATAATATATTTGGCACGAGTTAAAATGTTTAAGCTGCTACTGATTGTTTGACAGTTTCTTAGCACCGATATACTTCATTTCAGACTAAACAAACCCTCTTAACCTTTTAGACGAAACGTCAGCCCTTAAATTGTTGTAAGTACAAAACTGACATTTTCTACAGGAAGCGGCGTACTCTTTGAAAAAAAAGAAGAGTAAGACTTATTTATGGAACAAATTAAAAGTCGTAGTGTTTTGTACACAACAACATATTATGTTATTCTAGTAGATTTCATTCAAAGACTATTGTTGATAATAAATATAAATAAAACAACATTGTCACTTATATTACGTTAAAGTTATTATTATATCGCATACGCATGGTGAGTGTTACATGGGTTAAGTTCACCTAAAATGTTGCTTGCAAATATTAAGTGAAACAAGTCTTGTGTTTTCGTTCCTAGCACAAGAAAATAAAACAGGCTTATGAAATATTGATTTAGTTTTTTTATTGCTATTTTATTAGATCTTTCCTTTTGCAATTCACTTACTAGTTAGTTATGAGTAATGATTAATCAAACGGGAACGCTGTGCGCTTTTTGTGCACTACATCCCAATATGATACTATTTGTTATTTCGAGGAATTAAGGCCTTATGATAATTACGGCCATTTATTTCACAAAAATAAATAGTTATCTTGTCACAAACAATTTGGCCATCAGTAAAGAAAGACGTATATAGCTACCAATATATCGATGAAAACTATAATATTGATCTGCTTTACTGATGTCAGCAATATGCACGTTCAAATCGGTTCACTTAATACTAATTGAAAGAAGAGACGTTTGATAATTATTATTTCATAATTAATGGAAGATGATACCGTAATGATGAGTCAATACCTTAATTAAAGGTATGTATCGCTTGCAAATTTTCCGACAGAGATATTGCTAATGAGAAATGCGTTTCGGAAGTTACCCGCCACCGGCAGTGACGAAAAAAATTTTGAAGTTTTTTTCAGTATAACAATTGCGTATATTATAGAGATTGAACCGCCTTTAAATTGCTTTCCTATAACTGCCTTCACACCATAGACCTATAGATTGTCACCACAAATCTCATCTCATGTACATGAGAGGGTACTTTACGACAATATTATGTCTGTCAACTCTACATTCCAATGGTCCACAACCTACTCTGCCAACATGAAACAACGCGTTTTCTCCCCTGGTAATAAAATCATCCTACATTTGAGGGTTTCAGACCCGGTATTGTTCATGTAAGCAAGAATACATGTTCGTTTATTGCATAATTATTCTAAGCTAAGCCAAGCTAAGATGTGCTATAAAGAGACTGGTATGAAATTATTGAATTTTGGCCAGTTTCCCATGATGAGTTTAAAAAATCCACGTTATTAAACGTTTTTATGTAGGATTTTTACATTAATTGTAACAAGCAAGAGTAAATAAGTGTTAACATAGGAGCAAGGTGTTTGCATAAGCGAAGTTGTTATTATTTTATAATGAAACACCATTCAAAGTGTGTGTTAGTTACTTTTCACGTCACATTGCTTAAACCTCTTGACAATATAATTAGTATATTTAAGTCACACAAATCTAACCAAGTGAATGAAATACGGTCTGACTAATCGGAACGTAGCATAATGAAGTTTTTAATCGATTTGCTTCATTAGCGAAACGAGAAACGATTTGGCGTCCCTATTTAAACAAATTACTTTTAGACACTTTGATTTGTTTTAATGAACATAACGAAGTTCGAGTGTTGAAAAAAATGTGGGTAGTGTGTGAGCCGTGAGAAGTCGGCATTATTCAAGCCACGTATTCTATAAAACAATAACAGCTCATAATGTATACGCAATAAATGTCAGTTGGTATTAAAGAAATCTCGTAACCATAACGTTACAATATCCGATAAAAATTTAAGCAGAATGAGAAGTATTTAATATTTAGAGCACATTTATAAAACAACAGCAGCTCTTCAAAGTAAATTACACAAGGAAATTGAGTATTATTATTTTATCATTATCTCGATCGTTTGGCATGTGGTGTATTCAATATTGTGCATAATAGAAAAGATGTGTCATATGATACTTTTATCCTCCAAGTTTTGATCTCAATGAAAATATATGTAAAATTTGTCTTAGTCTCGGAGGCAAATAGTTCAGCTGCAATCTTCTTTCCGTCATGTTGGGAGCGCAGTTGTAATTTGAACTAAAAGTCTTGAATCGATCGTTTCTCTCGTAGCTAATACTTGATTTCATCCGCCTATGTTCTTCCACTTCTCGGAGATGGGAAATAAGTAATAACTTTTTAGCCGCTTCCTTCATATTTCCATTCTCGTGGAAATGTGAGATCTGGTTCCCTTCTAGATTCGTTTACTTTAATCAGTGTCGACAGTGGGAGGCGGGTTTGTGGATTCCGTATCTACGTTGAGTAGTAGACTTGAGCGTATGAAACCTTGGGAGATGAATGTAAACGCATTAGTGTTATAAGAAGGGCAAGCAAGATATGCGTAGGACGTATAAACATGCCAATATTAAATATTTTTCTTTGTGGATATTTTATTACATTCCACTTCAAAAACTTTGTAGCTCGAGTTGGTTTGGTTAACATTTTGCAAATACAGACATTTTATCAAAATTTCTTGTAACAATTGGTTATATTTAATATTTTCCAAATGTTGGACGCGAAATAAAATTCAAATTCTTAAATGATGACGTTAACCCTGTAATAATAACTGCATAAAACGATAAGAAAGTGTATGTCTGACATGATCACTAAAATGCATGCATGTAAAATGCATGTTGTGTTGGCTTACTATTGATAGTACTAATAACCTGATTATGTAACAAACGAGGGAAAAGGATAATATGGCAAGTTGCTGGCTTGAGGTATCAAGTGGCAAACCCAAGGAAAGAGCATCTCCGGGTGGAGCTGGAGCTGTAAACTGCGCCGGGAAATGAGATTCCAACTGCCAATCAAACTTTAATCCACTCGGCTCTCCTCCTCGCTCCATGTTTACTATCGATCTCGACTCTAGACTCGCGGTTCCGTCTAATGGTTCAATATTTTCATTGCTTGGATTATCTATGATGAATGCTTTGGAAGTAAAACTCGAGATATCTCACAGAACAGGCTAAATAAGCAAAACTGTAATGAAGACCAACCCATCCGCACAATTGCCTTCGGGTACTTGTTCAACACATTTTCATAGCAATAATAATATGACGATAGCAGCATGCGATGAATAGCAAACCTATTTTACATTTTAACGTCTTAGAAATGGATCATTGGTAATTATTATAACAACACGCTTGGTTACTTGCTTTGCGTTGTATGCTAATTAGTGTTTGATAATGAAACACACTTATTGTTTATCCAGACACGTTATTAGGCGATATAAACGATATATTTATTTTAATTACATTTATTAGTACACGTTGTTAGCAAATAAAAGTGAACGAGTTATTCAATTACTATCTCAAATGCATTAACTTTTAAGCAATTGTAAAAGGTACTGGTACGGGTAAGGGAAGGGAGTAACCGAAAGAGGAAGCGATGTTACTTGAATACATATCATATTATGTAGCGGTGAGTGTATAGCATTTTCAATTGTCATTTTATAGCGTTTTGTAGCATCTATTTTTTGGCTTACTTCAAAACTTTTTGTACGAACTTTTTTCATATTTAAATTTTTAAATTTGTTCATCAAGGTTGAATTAATATCACCTGAATAAAAATGTGTATAAACAAATGATAAGACGCTATGGAAAATAAAATAAAATATGACTGGAAAAACTTAGTTTTAAGTGAAAAAATAGTAATTTTGTAGCATCTATTGACAAAACGCGTAACGTAACTATCATATCGCATTGTTGGTGGAGGTGCCGGGTTAAAGTTTGGGTGACGCGACGCGAGCCAATACCCCCTAACCCCGAGGGTCTCCTAGTGAGAACATGCTGTGTTACGGGCAGAAAAGAAATGCGTATTGGGAGCTTCACTACCAAATTTAAAAGTTCCCCATAATTGTCACCGTTGTATCCGTCCGCCTGTCCGGCCGTCTATGCATGACTGTGTCATGTCTCACGATAAAAGCCAATTATTTTGTTAAATTATTATCCTTCAACAAGGATAATACAGAATATTTTTGGTGACCCTGTGAATCAGATGTGGGGCTTGAATCACCCAAACTTCACTTCTGACCCGGCACCTCCACCAAAAACTAGTTTTGAACAATGCAAAGAAACGCTATATTTCATGTTCGTATTCTTCTTCGACGACCTGATGCTTAATTAGCTTCGCTCCCTATTCTGTTTGGGTACTCCCGTATCCGAATTAATCATACTTAAGTTTTTAGTTCATTTGCACAGTTACGTTTTGCAATAGAATCTTAATATCCAATACAAGCTATAATAACAATTATAGTTTTAACAGAGTTTACTGTTATGGGTGATGATAATATGTACATAGGCCTATATTTCAAAATGTAAACAATTTTAAAATGTTCTTCTTGTTGACCGTCTTTTCGTTGCAATTTAGTGATTTTTTTGCGAGGCTATCGAAATACATAAAATTCACATTCTTACAGATAAATTGTATATTTTAAACTTGAGAACGCCTGGATGAACCGATTATGTAATATTTACTTCAAACTAATTTTTTTGATTTCGTTTATTTTGTAATCAATTGAAACTATTCAACATTAAATATACACAACAGACAACACTCATAAATACACCCTTCAAGTATTATGAACATGTTTTTGCACGGTAGTGTAAAGAGTTGTACAGTAAAATGAATTCGGATAGGAAAACATTACCGTTGTGTGTGATAGTTCTGCTGTGTTGGAGTAACACAAAAGTCCGTCTCTTTCTTCTCAATACAAAATACAATTGTAACATTTCCCGAAATAAAGTAGTCGTGTTTTATAAATCGACATTAAGTTGTATACAAATTAATCCCGTCTCCAAGTCGAAATTACTCATCAAATGAGATACCCGACGTCATGTAGTAAAGTTTATTTTATCCGACGCTGAATGTCGGGCGTAGGACGGACGAGTGGCGTTGCCTGGAGCCAGTCAAGAGCTCGTTACCCGTGTCTGGAGGATCCCTAATCCTAAACTCCTCCACCAGATTCACCAGAATCCAGAGATTAAACTCAAGGCTGTTTGTGGTGGCAGAAACAAACTCCAATTGAACACACAGGAGTTCCGCCTACTCCCTACTTTGATCTTTTTAGAAAGAGCTGTGCCAATTCCGAATTTTTCGTTAGAGAGTCGGTGGTTTTTGTACTTGTGCCTGATAGATGTATGTTATTGAATAATTTATAATAAAAATATTAACATTCACACCGGGATAAAAGTTTAATTAAATATGCAATAAATTGTTTTTTATGTACGTGCCTACGCCGCATTGTGTGTGCAAATACAATCACTTTCGGTACCACAGACAACAAATTGAGACCCCTCTTATTACAATCACAATGATCAATCCAACTTTGTGACTGAAACATGTGTAGTGTGATGTAATCAACAGTAATATTTCATTTCATGACCGGGATTTGAACCCAGAACTTTCGACTAGACGATCAGTGATTCTAAAAAGGTATTTGAAATTCTTGATAGTTAATTTGAGCTGTATACCATGAATGCATATTTATACAGCAGCACATAGCAACAGTTAAGGCGCGTGCACATAAAATGATTAAGACTATGGTTTAATGTTTAATGATTAATAACTAAGACTAACACCTGACTAACGTTAGAACGTCGGCTCCGCCCCCTAACTTAGTCATACTCGCACTCGTTTTCAACAAACTCGTTGAAAGAATCTTCAAAATCATCTATGATGTGTTGTCAAACCCTAACCTAATTTTTAAGACGTCAGAACCAACAGGAAGCAGAACAGAAGCGGAAACGGTCAATTTAAAATTAAAATACTAGGCAAGTAAATAACAGACACCATTTGACTTGTGTAGCAATGATTTCATTGGCCGTATTGTTGTGACGTAGCGACCGTTGATAGGTTGTTACTAACAAGTGACTAAGAAGATGAACGTTAGTTATCTTTCTTAATCACAGCTTAATCATAGTTATTAATTCTTAGACATTAGTCATCTATGTAAACCCTTCCACGTAAATCACATTGTTCAACTTTAAACCATAGTCTTAATCACTTTATGTGAACGCGGCTTTAAGTATTTTTTATGTCATGCAAATTTAGGTCCTAAATTTGCCCTCGGTTTTGTGCATGTGTTATGTGCACTGTTACTTGTTACTTGTGAGTACATTACAATTGGGTGCCAGCACGCACTGTTTATTTTATTAGTGTTATCCAAGCACTTGCATTGTGCATTCAGCTTGTGCTATAAATCATTTTTTTAAATGGTGAAGGCATTGGATACATTAACATGTTATCTAAAATTTGTTTTGTTCGCAAAATTGTGCGTTTTAAGAAAAAGAAAAAGAAATTGTGAATTCAGTTTTTCTTAAATTACTTATTTTGGAAAGTTAAAATAAGTTCCAGTTTCAGGCAGGATGGGTGGGTAAGGGATTTCTCAATTTTATGTAAAAAATAGAAATCATGATTATTTAATTTAAATCAGATTTCTTATTTTGGATTTTTTGTCATAATTTCCTCACCCCCACTTACCACATGCCCACACTTTTTGTCTTTCTATTATTGTTTTTGTGTAAATGTATATTCAATGCATTTAAGTTTTAAATTTTAATTGTTGTTATATATTATTGTTATGTATTGCAAGGGTTTGGTATGGCCGTGAATTCACCCGCTGTGCGTTTTTAGCTTGCTTGCTGATTTCTTACATATTTAATGTATGTCACATGATTTTTTTATTTTTTTAGGGGGTGGGGTGGGGGGGGGGGGGCAGCAATTTTATTTTATAACGTGACTTAACAATAGAATTTGATGACCAGTCGACCATATCAGCCTTTCCAATACAATAAGTTTAATTTCAAATTATTATGTACCCTAGTCTAAAAGTGAACAATTTTGGGAACTGACGTAACACGTAGCATACAAACAAATCTCTTTAAGAATAATAAGGTATATGTTATAAGGTATTTCTGCTATTTTCTTCCCAGAAAGACAAAATGTGATAACAGATATTGAATAAAGGTGATGCAGTACGTCAAGCTCAAAACAAAATTGTATAGGATATGACATTTTTACCACAGTTTAATGCTAATAATGTGACTGCCAAGTGAAAATAGCATCGGGAGAGCCGACAATACAGTAGGTATTCAAAATTATATATGACTACATTTTTCTGTACTTTTAAAATCTTCCAACTACATACATTTAACTTAACACATAAATTAGAATAATCAATATACAAATAAACAAGCATTGATAATGTTAACGACATGGATGATTGCAAGTTGAGAAAATTCACTTCCAAAAATTGTTTTATTGGATTAAACCGTTCCATGAACTCTTTATCACGTATGCAATTTGACTATTAACTGCACATCGGAATACAACTATCACTTTTATCTTCTTCTCTTCCTGTTTCACTTGTAATATTTTTTCATTTTCCTTCTATTAACTAGTTTCAAACTATTTCACTGGACTGGACGTCTGTTGTAACAACTACACCAAATTCCGGTGTAAATAATTTATTTGTGTGATCGTATAATCATGCTAGGCTAGTACTGAGTTACCTCGTGGCCTCGGTTCTCGACCGTGCTGTAGTGTTATCAATTGACGCGCGTTGATCCAGAACGAATGTGACTTTGTACAAGTTGTGCAACCGTAGGCATCATTGTGTTTCAACGTACATATATGACTGTCATGTTACGATTTTCTATCAAAATGGGTCTCTGAACTGCATCTAGTTATTGCTCTATGTTGTATTATATTATAGAAAAGTGACAATACGTAAATACGTGAGTATTACAGGTGTAAGGTTAACAATCTAATGCATATATTGGATTGAACACTGCACTTGTAATTATAAAGAAATATATATATATAGAATTAAACTAGGGGCATATATTAAATAAATGTGACTTCCGCCATCTTATACAAATTTTAATCAGTTGAAGATGTTGTTTGTAGCTGTAAAAAATAAAGTTGAGATTTTCCTGCTATTTGGAAAGTGTTTGTTCAAAGCCAATCATAGCTATATAGTCCAGGAGCTAATTCCTGAAGGGCCTTTATTAACGAAATTGGCACACCCCACTTAACATCTCAAATCTGACTTGACCACGTGTTAGTATGCACCTTATGAAATAGCACCAGGTAGTTCGTCACTTCGAATTGTGGTATACGTTTTTTTTAGAGGCCATTTTGTTTTTGGATATGCGATCATTGAAACGGTTACTCATTACTATCTTCAAATGTACATAACTCGGGTCTCGTTTAACCGATTTTATTTATTTTCACACCGATTTGTAGGTAACTGTATGATTTAATTGTTATATACAATAAATTCTTAATAATTATATGATTTCATTGTTAAAAAATGCACACACGGCAAAAATAGTGTAAATAATTTCAATGAAATGTTATTCGAGTAAACATTCGATTTTTTTTTACAGCTAGCGTGATGTTTTTATACTTGATTATTATTTATACTAATAGTCTTGAATAAAACGATCTCGGCGCGGAAAACAATTTTTTTTTTTTTGGATTCACGGTTTGCCGCGTCCAAAGTGGGCGTCGCACCCGAACGTCGACGGTACCGGTGCGTTCGGAATCTTTCCGGGTACAGGCACCGCCAAGGGTTTTGGACCCGCTCGCATACTTTGGCCTTGGCGACGATGAACATTTTGGCTCGCGTGCCGTTTTGGGGAGAGCACTTATTTAGCGGACGAGAAAAAAATGAATAAAAAAAATCATAATTTTTAATTTCGTCTTCCCACGCGTGGACATTTCCAAACGCACCCGAAACCGTCGAGGGAATGTTTTCGAAACGACCCGTTTTCTTATTTTTGGACATTGTTTGGATTTTCCGTTCAAATTTTCTAAAAATTCTAGATGCGCGGTAGAGCCCCGAGGTTTGTCAATTCCGAATGTCCAAAAAATGGCGAACGGGTGAGGAGAAAAAAGAGCCGATATCTTTTGCCGATTGCGCGGAAAAAAAATCCCAAAGTTCGAAAAAGTTTTAAATTTTTTAACATTTTGGGGTGCAACTTTAAAACCTTAAAATATTGCCTTTCCTCTGTTCGATTTGGGAACGACCAAGGCTCTTTAATATAGCGGAAGGATGAAGGTATTTAAATAAAATTGTTTGAGAACCTGGGTTCGAACCCGGGCTAGGTGGAAGCCTTCGAGTTCGGTCCGGGACACTTTTTGAAAGTTGAACTTTGCATTCAAGGTCACGAAAAGCACGGTAAATATTTTTTGTAAAATTCACGAATGGCAGAAAGCACTCTTCCCAGCCTTTACAAAAATTGTCATACCAAACATCACGCATTTGGTTACGTTTGAAGGGTAGAAGTGACACCGACAAAATTGACATGCGTGCCGTTTTTGCATAGAAAAACCAACTTTTTACAGTTGCATGCAAATATAAAACGTCATAAACGGGTATGACTCTAGAGGTTGGGTTCACTTTGTTGGTCCATTAAATTCAGATCAGGTTCGAGGATTCCGAAAAACAACTTTTCAAACCTTCGTTTTGACATCCTAAGCGCCGAAAAAATATATTTATAAACTCATTTTATTATTCCCTGCGATAAAATTTCCAACGCGCGTGTATAGGGTACAGTTATTACTCGGCATATATCCTCCACGGCAGTTTAGTCGAGCGGTCAGAATGACGAGTTATCACGCGGTCGGCGTGGGTTCGAGTCACGGTCGGGTCGATACTTTTTTTCATATTGCATTGTTGTGAAATTTTAATGTATTGTTAATCAACCTACATGCTACCGATTGTGGTACGTCATTCGTTTACATGCTTTTGTGTTCATGTGTAAATGACATTATATAGTAATTTAAATTTGTTGTGAAAAGCTATGTGTATGGCGGGAGGAGGAGTGGGAAGGCCAAGAAGGGGGGAGGGGCTAACAATGTACTACCCACTTCAATTTCAAATAATCAATAAATACAAAACTCAACATATTATGCACCTTCAACGAGGTCTGCCGAAGTTATTAATATATCGAAAATAAATTTCAATTCGGCCCTACTTCAAAATTTACAAAATCTACAATTATTATTAAAGGGTATGCGTGATCGACTTATTTGCCATTTAATACAAGTCAAATGTTTCTAAAATGGTCGATTTAGAGTAGTCAAAATATGTAATAGAAATTCAATTTTGCAATGTTTTTTTAAACAACTATCTATATCTCGGACAATTTACGTCCGATCGGGCCGAATTAAATGTTTCGTACTAGCGACTTCCTTTTGGGTTTGGCAGTGAGGTGGGGGGTGGGGGGAGGACCAAGACGAATATTTGGTTTTAAAAAATACAGGGTTTTTGCCACAGTGAACACAACCAGTTATCAAAGGACGTCAACCACAAGGATAATTGCATTTTATAATATGCCAAAGAGGGCAATGACCATGGGGGCGACATGGACAACATTTTTGGACAGACTTCCTTTAGGGTTGGGCAGCAACGCTCTTTTGGAAGGGTGGGGGAGGGGGGGGGGGGGCAAAGGAAATATTTTTTAAGAGGGAAAAACATGTGTTTAGGGGAGGGAGCCTCAACGAACACAACGATTTCAACGAACACAACGAGGGAATCGAGAGGACAAAGTGGTGAGGGGTGATGGAGGGGGTTGGTGGGGGGAAGTCGAGTTTTATAATATCTAAACCTTGATTATTCATTGAAATTTATTAACTTTTTTCGGTACGAATCCGAATTTTGAGGACTGTTTTGAGTGGACGCCGCAATGGCACTGTTTGAGGGGGAGGGGGGGGGATTTAGAAATAGAAATTAAGACATTTCATCATATCTTCAAGCCATTATAATTGCATTTTATAATATGCCAAAGAGGGCAATGTCCATGGGGGCGACATGGACAACATTTTGGGACAGACTTCCTTTAGGGTTGGGCAGAAGCGGTCTTTTGGAAGGAGGGGGAGAGGGGGGGCCAAAGTCAAATTTTTTGTTCTGGGAAATACATGTGTTTAGCCTCAACGAACAAACGAGGGAATAGAGAGGACAAAGTGGTGAGGGGTGATGGAGGGGTTTGGAGGGGGGGGGGAAGTCTGAGTTGTAGAAAACCTAAACCTTGATTATTCATTGAAATCGTATTAACTTTTTTCGGTACGAATCCGAATTTTGAGGACTGTTTTGAGTGGACGCCGCAATGACATGTTATAGGGGGGGTGTTGGGGGGGGGGGGGGGGGGGAGAATTTGAAATAGAAACAAAGACATTCCATCAATATCTTCAAGCCATTTCATTTTTGGAGCGATTCCAATGGCGTCTCAGAGGGCCGCATCAGAGGTGACGGCCCTAATACTAAATTAGTTTTGTTTCTTTGAAAATGGTTGGCCATTTTTGGAAAATCCAAAAAACATGGTTTCTTTTAATAGCTCGGGTAATTTTCGTCCGATCAGGTTCAACTCGGGCGCTATAGAACCGCGCGGGCGAGGCAAAAATTTTGACGTACCGGAAATGCGTCCCGGAAAAACCTTTGTCGTGTTTTTTTTACAAAAGGCGCAATAATTGTACGACCAAGTCCATCTCGGGCTCTACGGAACTGGACGGACGAGGCCAATATTTTGGACATACCGGAAAAGAGTCCCGGAAAAAACTTTTGTCCCGGATTTTTACGAAGGCGCTGAAAACCTCCAATCCGGGGGTGGAGGTGATCTTTTAATTAATTGAAATCGATTAACATAAAGTTGAGGTTGTCAAAACGGGTCATTTTTTAAGTAGAAACAGTGATATGGGCACTCGATGACCATTTATGGGGGTATTTTGGACATTCCTGTTATCCGCCAATTAAGCATAAATTCACTAGAAGGGTAGCCCAGTCAAGCATGAGCATGCGCCACAACCAATATTCACAATCATTAACGGCAGGAAAAGGGAGGGGTGGGGGGGGGGGAGGAAAGGCGCAGTTTTGAGTACCTACTCACAATATCAAAGAATACAACAGGGGTTATTTTTATAGTCAAAACAGTGATCCGAGCATTCTGGGGCATTCACAAAATTTTTAATTTATATTTTTCCTTCCGATGACGTCAGAGGGCCGCGTCAATAGCAACGACCCCGAAAAACTTTCATTTGAACGTGGCCAAAAACATTTTTGGTATTTCTCAAAATAGTGGTTGGTCATATTGGGGTAAAGCATTGTTTTTTTTAATATCTTTCACAATTACAGTCAGATCAGGTTCATCTCGGGCTCTACGGAACCAGGCGGACGAGGTGCATGTTTTGACGTACCGAAAAGCGTCTTGGAAAAACCTTTGTCCCGGATATTAACAAAAGGCGCAATAATTGTGCGACCGGGTCCATTTTGGGCTCTACGGAACCGGGCGGTCGAGGATCATATTTTGACGTACCGGAAAAGCGTCCCGGTAAAAATTATGTTATGGATCTTTACAAATGGCACAATTATTGTCCGATTGGGTCCATCTCGGACTCTACGGAACCGCGCGGATGTGGCTAAGACTTTGACATACTTGAAAGTTGCCCGACTGCGAGGCCTTTAGTAGCTCGGGCATTTTTCGTCCAAGCGGACAAGACAAAAATTTCTGTTACCGGAAAAGCGTCCCGGAAAATTTGTCGTCCCGGAAATTTAAAATTTGCGTAATAATCAATTGATATCGTAAAAATATTCCACCTTACTTCGAAACGGAGGGCAGGGTCCGGCGACGAACCAAAAGTGTGCCGGAAAAACAAATTTCTCCAAAGTCTTCGGATTAACGACAACGTGACCCGCAACTACGCATCGCGGCCGTACTCGGGCCGATTTTCGAGTTTGTCGCGGCAACGAGGTTTTCAAACTACGAGGAATTCCAGGTACGAGGTTTTCCAAGCCCTCCGCGCAGCGGCTTTCAAGCCGCGCGTAAGCGCGACTTGTTTATAAAACATATTTATGAACAAAACAAATCAAATATATGGATTTGTTTGTGTTTTAGAAGATAAGCGTTGAAGGATGAGTATTTTCAGTGGCTTGAGCGCTATTTCACTATGTTTTTAATCCAACTTCATTTTGTCATTGTTAACATAGAATAATATTTTGAAAGTAATTTCAACCAACAATACAGGTGAATGGTAAAATAGAATGATACCAACAATGTGTTTTAAGGATATTTTTCATAACAATCGATTTTACAGGATTCTCAGTTTTAAAAGTGGAAAAAGTGGAAAAGTGCGATTTACCCGTGTAAAATATATTTAAATGCACTTAAATTTTTGGAAAGTCTAATATTAGAGATTTTAAAGGTTCTCTGAAAATGTCACCAACTTTTTAACTACAGAGTTGGCATTGCGATTATGCACTATAACTTAAACTAACGCCACATAACTTCACATACGAAATAACCACATAACGCTACATAACGCCACATAACGCCACATAACGACATAACCACATAACGCAACATAACGCCACATAACGCCACATAACGCAACATAACCACTCCACTTAACGCCACATAATGCCATAACCACATAACGCAAAATAACGCCAAAAACTTCGAATAACGACATAACCACATAACGCTAATAAACGCCACATTAACGCCACATAACGAAATAACACCTAACGCAACAAAATACCAAATAACGCCACATAAACGCCACATAACACCCACATAACGCCCACATAACGCACATAAAAACTACACAAACGACATACTACAATACGCAAAAAACGCAATAACCTCATAACGCCACATACGCCTCATGACCACATAACGCCACAAAACGCAACATAACGCCCACACCGCCACATTACGATCTACATAAACGACATAACGGCAACATACGCCACATAAACGACATAACAAATAACGGCACAATAACGAGCCACATACGCCACATAACGCAACCCAACGCAAACACTAACGCCACACTAACGCACATAACGACATAACCACATACGCTACATAACGCACATAACGCCACATAAACACCATAACAACATACCGCATAAACGCAACATAAACGATACATAACGCAACTAAAAGCACATTTACGCCACATAACTTCAATAAACTACATAACCACACAACGCTACATAACGCCACATAAACGCAACATAACGCACAAACGAACATAACCACTAACGCAAATAACGCTCCATAAACGGCCAAATAAGCCACATAACGCCCACATAACGGCTACCAATAACGCCACTTAAAACGCCAATAATGGACAAACCACAATAAACGCAACATAACGCCACATACGCCACATAACGCCACAATAACGCTACATAAAAGCCACATAACGGACATATACCACAATAACGCAAAATAACGCACATAACGACATAAAGCAACATAACGCAACCAGAACAACATACACGCAACCAAAAACGCAACATAACGCCAATAACTTCACAAAACGCATAACCACCCCCCCATAACCCCACATAACGCCACATAACGCGGACAAACCACATACGCAACATAAACGCCACCATAAACGCCACATAACGTCAAATAATGAAATAACTCCTAAAGCAACATAACGCCACGTTTTTTACAGCCACATAACGTACATAAACGCCACATAACGGACATACCACATAAACGCAACATAACGCCACATACCGCCACATAACGCCACAAAACTTCACTAATGACATAACCACATAACGCAACATACGACATAACACATAACGCTACATAACGCCACATAAACGCCACATAAGACAACATAACGACATAACGACATAACGCAACATACGCCACATAAACCTGTGCCCCCCCCAAAAGAACCAAGATAACGCAACATAACGAAAACAACGCCACATAACCCGACATAAACGCACATAACGCCCACACATAACGACACTAAAGCCACATAACGCACTAACGCTACATAACGGCCACTAACGACACATAATGACAATAACCACATAACGAAACATAAAACCCACATACGCCACAAACGCAACAAACTACATCAACCACATAATGCAACATAACGCCACATAACCGCACATAACGCCACATAACGCTATAACTGACATAACGCCACCTAAACGCCCACACAAAAGCCACATAATGACATAACCACACTACGCAACATAACGCCACTAACGCCACATAAAAACAGTAACACATAACGCAACATAACGCTACAAACGCCACATAAAGCCCACATAACGCCCACATAACTTCAAATAATCGGGATCATTACCACATAACGACTACATACGCCACATAAACGACACATAACGACAATAAACGACATAACGACATAACGCAACATAACGAAAACATGACAACAAAATAACACATAACGCAACATAAACGAAAACATCAAACCCACATAACGCCACATAACGAAAAACACCGCCACATAACGCCACATAACGCCACATAACGCTTCATAACGCCACTTAACGCCACTTAATGACATAACCACAAAACGCAACATAAAGCCACATAACTTCACAAAACGGCATTACCACATAACGCAACATAACGCCACATACCGCCACATAACACCACAAAACTTCGAATAACGACATAACTAATAACGTTGCACATAACGCACACTACGCTACATAACGAAATAACACACATAACGCAAACAAAACGCCACAGAACGCACTAACACATAACTACAACGCAACATAACGCAACAGAACGGCCACATAACGCCCACATAACGAAAGAAACCACATAACGAAACATAACGCCCACATACGCCAAATAACCGCCACAAAACGCCAAATAACGGACATAACCACATAACGCAACATAACGCCACGTTACGCCACATAACGTTACATAACGCCACATAAAGCCACATAACGGCACATAAACTTTCACATAACGGGACATAAACCACATAACGCCACATAACGCCAAATAACGAAACATAACGACATAAACGAACATAAACGCAACATAACGCCTCATAAAGCGGGGGGTTGGGGGTGAAAAGGGTTGCGTCGGGCAATAACGCCACATAACGCTACATAACGCCACATAAACGCCCACATAACGCCCACATACTACATAACCAATAACGCAACATAACGCTACATAACGCACATAACGCCACATAAACGCTTATAACGGACATACCGCCACATAACGCCACACAACGAAACAACCACATAACCCAAACATAAAAGCTACATAACGCCACATAAAAAAAAAAAAAAAAAAAAAAAATCCAACATACACGCCACAAACTTCAAATTAACGACATAACCACATAACGCTACATAACGCCACATAACGCCACATAACGACACATAACGACATAACGACAATAAAGCAACATAACGAAACCAACGCAAAATAACACATAAACGCAACATAACGAAAACATAACCCCCCAAATAAAAAAAACATAACGCCACATAACGCCACATAAAAGCCACATAACGCAACATAACACAACATAACGCCACATAACGCGACATAACCTCACAAAACGGCATAACCACAGAAAACGCCACAAACGCCACATACGCGACATAACCACATAAACGCCACATAACGACAAATAACGACATAACCACATAACGCTACATAACGCCACGTTACGCCACTAATGACATAACCAAATAACGCAACATAACGCCACATAACGCCACAATAAAGCCACATAACATTTGCTTCACATAACTTCACATAACGGGACATAACACATAACGCAAACATAAGAAACATAAACGCCCACATAACGACATAAACCACAAACGGACCGCATAACGCTACATACGGCCACATAACCACATAACGCAACATAACGCTACATAACGCCACATAAATCACATTACGCCACATACGTACATAAACGCCACTAAACGCCACATAATGACATAACCACATAAACGCAACATAAAGCCAAATAATCGCCACATAACGCCCCATAATACATAAACCACATAACGCAACATAACGCCACATAAAGGCCACATAACGCCACATAACGCCACATAACGAACACTACCACATAACGCAAAATAACGCACAAACGACATAAAGCAACATAACGCAACAAACACAACATAAACGCCACCATAACGCACACATAGCGACATAACCACATGACGAAACATAACTCCACAGGACGTTACATAAACGGCACAAACCGCAACTATAACCACATAACGACACAAAACGCAACATAACGGCCACATAACTTCACAAAAGGCATAACCACATATCCCCACATAACGCCACATAACGCGAAATAACCACATAACGCAACATAAACGCACATACGCCACATAACGTCAAATAACGAATAACCTTCATAAGCAACATACGCCACGTTACTCCACATAAACGATACATTTAACGGACACATACGACATAACCACATAACGCAACATATCGCCAACATACCGCCACATAACTCACAAAACATAGAATAACGGACATAACCACATAACGCTACATAAGCGCCCAAATAAACGCCACATAACGAAATAACACATAAACGCCAAAAAAAAACACATAAACGCCACATAACGCCACATAACGCCACATAACGACATAACTACAACTCGCAAAATAACGCCACATAACCGCCACATAACGACACACAAAAAACGCAACATAAAACGATCATAACCAGATACCGCACGTAAACGACCAAAACCACATCACACCACATACACGCCAAAACCGGACATAAACCACATAACGCCACATAACGCCACCATAAAGCCACATAATGGACATAACCCACATAACGCCAACACTAACGCACAAAACGCACATAACGCCCACATAAACGACATAACACAACATAACGCTACATAACGAGACATAAACGCAACATAACAACATAACGCAACAAAACGCAACATAACGCCACATAACGACATAACCACATAACGCTACATAACGCTCACATAACGCAACATCAAGCAAATTAACGCCACATAACGCCCACATAACCGACATAACCACATTACGCACATAACGACTACATAACGCCACATAAAGACATAACCACATAACGCCACATAACGCCACATAACGCCACATAACGCCACATAACGCCACATAAACTTCAATAACCGACATACCCATAACGCTTCATAACCGCACATACGCCACATATACGTTATATTCATTAATCGACCTAACGCCATAAACGCAAACATAAAACGAAACTGACACAAAATACACCACATTACGCAACATAACGAAAACATAACCCCACATAAACGCCACATAACGCCACATAAAGGCCACATACGCCACACCACATAACGCTACATAACGCCACATAACGACATTACCACATAACGCAAAATAAAGGCACATAACGACATAAAGCAACATAACGCAACATAACACAACATAACGCCAATAAACGCCACATAGCGGGACATAACACATGACGGAAACATTAATACACTGAACGCCACATAAATGCCACAGAACGCAACATACCACATAACTTCATAAAAGCGGCATAACCACATAACGCCACATAAAGCCACAAACACATAACGCCACATAACGCCAAATAACGACATAACCACATAACGCTACATAACGCCACAGAAAGCTACATAACGAAATAACCACATAACGCAACAAAACGCCACATAACGCCGCATAAGCCACATAACGACAAAAAACGCAAAAAACGCGACAAACGGACATACCAAATAACGCAAACATAACGGCCACGTACCGCCACATAACGTTACATAACGCTGTATAACGACATAACCACATAACGCAACAAAACGCCAAAATAACGGGCCACATAACGCCACCATAACGACATAACTAAATAGCAAATAACGCCAAAAACGGACACATAAACGAACATAAACGGACATAAACGCATAACGCAAACATAAACGCCACATAACGCAACGTAACGACCTAACCACATTAAACGCCACGTAGCGACAAAACCACATTTTAAACCACATAAAACGCACATAACGGACATAACTAAATCACGCACATAAACGCCGCATAACGCCACATAACGACAAAAACCACATAACGCCAAGTAACGCCAAATAACGCCACATAACGCTACATAACGCCACATGAGCCACATAAAGCCAAATAACTTCACATAACGACCTAACACTATAACGCTACACTATACGCCACATAACGACCATAACGACCATACGACATAACGCAACAGAACGCCACATAAAGCCACATAAAGCCACAGAACGCATACATAAACGGCACTAAAACGACACATAATGACTTGGCTTTTGTTTCCGGGATAAACAAATAACGCAACATGAAAGCCACCATAACGCCACATAACGCCACATAACGCCACATAACGCCACATAACTACATAAACCACATAACGCAACAGAACGCTACAGAACGCACATAAGCCACATGAACGCTTATAAACGACTACGCCCTAAACGCCACACAACGTCCAATAATGACATAACACATAACGCAACATAACGCTACCATAACGCCACATACGACATACCACATAACGGCACTAACGCCACAAACGACATAAAGCAACAATACAACAATTCATAACGCCACAGTAACGCAATAGCGACTATAAACCACATAACGCAACATAACCGCCACATAACGACATAACCAAATAACGCAACATAACGCCACATAACGCCACATTAACGTCAACACAACGCAACATAACGCCACAAACGCCAATAACGACATAACCACATAACGCAAATAAACGATACATCACGCCACATAAAGCCAACATAACGCCCACATACTTCACATAACGACCATAACCAAATTAACGCTACATAACGCCACCTAAAACGCACATAACGAATAACGCAACATAACGACATAAACGCCACATTAAAGCTCACAGAACCACATAACGCTACATAACGCAACTTAACGCCAACATAGGAACATAACAAAATAACGCAACAAACGCCACATATCGCCACATAACGCACACATAAACGCAATATAACGCCACATAACGCCACATATCGCTGCATAACGACATAACCGCATAACGAAACATAACTCCACATGACGCCACATAACGCCACATAACGCAACATAACCACATAACGCAACAAAACGCAACATAACGCCACATAACTTCAAATAACGACATAACCTCATAACGCAACATAACGCCACGTTACGCCACATAACGCCACATAACTACATAACCACAGAACGCAACATAACGCCACAGAACGACATAACGCAACATCAACGCACAACATAACGCCACATAACGCGACAAAACGCCCACATAACGGACATAACCACATAACGCACAAAACGCAACATAACGAGATAACGCACTATAACGACAGAAACAAATAACTGCAACATAACGCCACATCACGCAACTAAGGCGTGGCGCTGGTCGCGTGTTTGTGCCGGGCTTATAGCGCAACATAAACGCCACATAACGCCACATAACGAAATAACGAACATAACGACACATAACGCAACAAAAAGCCCACATAACGCAAAAATAACCACATAACGACAACATAACGAAAAAACCAACGCCACATAAGACATAACGCAACATAACGCACCAAACGCCACATAAAGCACAAACGCACATAAAACGCCACAATAAAACGCCACTAACGACATAAACCACATAAACGCAACAGAACGCTACATAACGCCACCTAAAGCACATAACGCCCACATTAACTTCAATAAAGATATTACACATAACGCCTACCTAAAAACGCACATATAACGCCCACATAAACGACACATAACGACATAACGCACATAACGAAACATAACTCCACATGACGCCACATAACGCCACATAACGACATAACCACATAACGCTACATAACGCAACATTACGCCACAAAACGTACATAAAGCACACATAACGACATAAACACATAACGCACATAAGCCACATACCGCCACCATAACGCCACCAAAACTTCGAATAACGACATAACCTAATAACGTAATACCGCACAGAAGGCTACATAAACGAAATAACCACATAAACGAAACATAACGGGCCACATAACGCCAAATAAACGCCAAAAAACGCAAAATAACGACATAACCACATAAACGCAACAAACGCCCCGTTACGCCACATAACGTTTACATAACGCCACATAACGACATAACCACATAAGCAACAAAACGCCAAAGAACGCCACATAACGCACCCAAATAATGAAATTAACCACATAAGCCAAACATAAGGCCAAATAACGCCAATAACGGCCACATAACGCAACAAAACGAAACATAAACGCAACAAACGCCACATAACGCCACATAACGACATAACCACATAACGACATAACGCAACATAACGCCACATAAGCAATAACGGGCTTATAACGACCTAACGCCACATAACGACACAACGTACATAATGACATAACCACAGAACGAACATAACGCCACATCAACGCCACATAACGCAACATAACGCAACATAACGCCACATAACGACATAACCACATAACGCTACATAACGACATAACGCAACAAAACGAAACATAACGCCACATAACGCCACATAACGCCACATAACGCTACATAACGCCACTTAACGACATAAGCAACATAACGAAAAACACAACATAACGCACATACGCACATAGGACATAACACAGACGAAATAACTCCACATGACGCATACGCCACATAACGCAACATAACCAATAACTTCACAAACGGCATAACCACCCAAACCCACATAAAGCACATAACGCACATAACGCAAATAAAGACATAACCTCAAACGCAACATAACGCAACGTTACGCAATAACGTTACATAACCCACTAACGAAAACACAACGCAACATAACGCCTACCGCCACTAACTCCACAAAACTCGAATAACGAAATAAACCACAATAACGCATAACGCAATAACCACATAACAAAAGCCCACACAAAAATACAATAACGCCACAAACGACATAACCAATACGAATAACACTACAAACGAAATAACCACATACGACAAAAGCACCACATAAAGACATAACCACATTACGCAACATAACGCAACAAACGCCAAATAACGCACATAACGAAACACAAAACGCACATAACGCAAACCAAGATAAACGCCACGTAAAAAAGAAAACCCC